>JAPYYV010016177.1:0-12751 GCA_030522625.1 Copidosoma aretas
CAGCATGTAGGTATAATAAAAGCCCGGGATAAGAGTCACCCTCTGCTGACTCGTCGAGTTTAACTTGCAGGTCGATGGACTAGAGAGGAAGTGACAGAGTGAAATATATAAGCTTATAAGTGCATGCTTGCCAGAGTGCAGTAAAATAAATATTAATATGACAAGCTGACATGATTAGAATTACAAAACTTTTAAGGTTTAAAAGAACAAGGTCAGACAATTTTCGAATTCCATTCTGTTCGCCGACCTTTTCTTCCGTTCAATAGATATAATGATTACGAGGTGAATATACTACGGTTACTTGAATTTACTTTTCAAAAAACATTGACGAGAGGAAAAAATAATTAAAAAAAAAACAAAAACAAAAAACAACAACAGAGCATCCATGAGTAATCCGTAGTAATCAGTGAATGAATTGTTTCGAGTCCAATTTTTGTAGGACTCCACAACAGCTTTCCAAACACACCAGAACACGCGATCCCTCATCGATTTCGCGATAATGAACGAGCGCAATGTAGTTCTGAGTAATAGAAGCATTTAAATCTAGAACAATATATTTGTACATAACTCAAGTGCGTGTCGAATACAGCCCAATTTCCATTTAAATTCGAAAACTCATCGCTCACGCAGTTTGTGCACTTATACAAAACCAATTTCATCCTCGCGTTGTGCAGAAAAAAAAAAAAACCTTAAAAAGTAAGAAACCAATTCTAAAGTGCCCTCAACTATATACCGACCACAGCAGCCACTTGCATATACATATATTAGCCAACGCATATATTTACTCGTATAGGACTATACACTCGCACGGACAAGCTGTCAACTGATGTGAGGTTGAAGAGCAGACAAAACAAGTTCTCGCAGCCAGGCATGTATTCTCATCTCTTCTTCCTCCGTCGTTTACTTTAACTTTTCCATCCTTCTTCGTCAAGTGTTTTTCGACTTGCGCTCAAGCTCACTAGCTCGTTTGCATACACACACACAACTGCACGCATGACGTGCATACACACACACTTTTTCCGACTATGAATCAATATTTTAGATTAGCAATCCGTCCGACATGATTTTTCTTTTTCGTTCAGAGGTAAGTAAATGATGGCAAGATTGGAAAGAGAGGAGAGCGAATTTTATTCCTATTTGCGGTACACAAAAGCTCTAATTCCTCCCCTCTTCCGCGACTCGATGCATTTGTGCCCTTGGCAATCCCGCGCTCATTCATCCCCTTCATGCCTGAATTCGCGTTTTATTATTTTATTTCGGCCCAGCCGACGAAAGCGTATAATGAAATGAAAAAGGACAATAAATACGCGCCCACGCACATAACGTACGGCGAAACGCGGATACAGTATCGGAAGATCGAACGTCGAGCTAAATGGCACGAGCGCGCGTAAAGGGATAAAACGTGCGGAGCACACAAAAAGAGGGGAAGAAGAGAATATTGCGACCGAGCGGAGGGGAATCTGCTTCCGTGCGTTTTATCCGCTCGCGAGGTGGGTCGCAGGGGAGATGGGGAACGGGCAATAAAATCGACCAAATAGTGCACTTTTGTACAATAGTATATGGGGTAAGCGAGTGTGTCTGTGTAACCTGTCATTTTCATCCGCGCTATAGCGTTAGGTGCTAAAATATATCGAAGAGAAAGTGAGGAGAGACTGCGGAGAAGGAGGAAGCGTGATGGTTTTCATTATTCTTCGCCAACTCTCGTGGCGGCACATTTGGTGGAGCGATTTTTAACGAGAAAAGAGAAAGAGAGAGAACAGTTGCCCTAATGCGATCTTTCTTTTTATCTCTTGCTTTATTTTTTCACAGTAAGTCGAGTTCTTTCGCGTATACATAACGCGTATAGGAAACGATACTGCGTCACGCGTATGCACATTTTATACGTATCGTACATGCACAATATGTGTACGTAGAGTCCGCTCGACTTGTTTCGTTACGGGATATGCACTCATTGTTGTTGTTGTTGAGAAAGGAATAGTTTTGATGAACTATAATTTTAATAGAACACGCGATTCAGTTCACGAAAAATACGTATGACTTTTTCTCCGCCTCCCGATCTTTCGAATAATTGTTAAATATATTTTTCATAGCTGACAAAAGTTGCACAAAAATTGCAAAGTATCTTGTATTGTACAAATTACATGGAAATTGAGAATTCATTTCGATATTAACCAAATTAAATGATGAAATACAAATTGTTGCAGTGAAATGCGAACAGGGAGTTGCTTATAAATAAAAAGGCAAGAGAAACAACAAACTCGGTACACAGAATTTCGATGGAAATCGAGATAACGCGATGGAAAAATTTACAATTTACGTAGGTATATCCAACGCTCTGATGTACCTACAAATTTATAATTCAAATCAGCTCTATTGGTGGTAAATTTTCTCTCGAAGCTTCGCATCGGTATGCACCGCAATCTCAAATTTATTTAAAATTGAAATTTCACACATAAGTAGCAGAGCAATAAATTTCTTGGTTTCTTCTTCGTCTTTTTCTTTTAATAAAGATAATAGATTCAGGATTTTGACACACTGCGAGGGGAGAGCGCACGCGTAGGTATGTGCACATCGTAGAAACAGCGTTTCCTAACAGCCGAGCTATTGATGCTTTTACCTTGAATTTCCTGCACGTAACTTTCACATCCCCTTAAGGATACGCGACCGAAATCTCGCGTTGAGAGCAGACGGAAAACGAGATCACCGAGCTATTGCTCACCGCGCGGATGGATTTATTTATTTGTGATTCTTCGCTTCTTGTTTTCTAGCCAACGGGACGAAGTTTTACTTGCAAATCCCGTACACGCGGAATAACGTGATTTAAATTGAAATTATTATAGGTGGGTTATCGGAACTCGTGATATTCTCAATTTTATTTTCACCTTTCTAAAATTCACACATACACGCACACACTACCGTGTAGTTTTAATCCAATCAATCCAGCGACCGAATAAAAAAAGGAGGCGGAATGGAAATCCGGCAATTTTGACAGTCGCGATCCTTTGATCATTGTAATTCCTCGTCGTCGCGGAACCGCGACACGAATATCGCATTTGCGAGCGAGCGAGCGCACATATTATACACGGGAATACATATATTATATGTGTACCCTTATACTCGCTTAGTTCAAGATAATATACGTAAAGGCAAAGATGGATTTGCGACAGCTACTTAGGTGTATTATACATGTACATGTATACACGTATGTATTTGTGTGTTCACAATGTTTGGGTACACGCGTGTGTGTGCGAGTGTTTTTTTAAGAACGAGGGGTGAGCCAACGCTCCAGATATATTATATGTATATAGCTACGGACAAATTCTATTTTCTCAAAGGACGCTTTAAGTGCTTTTCAAAGTACATTTACGAGGAAGAGAGGAGAATAAGAGGGGTTCGATTCATACGGATAGCAGTCTACTCGCGAGGAGTATAGTACTCTAGTAATAGTAGTAGTAGTAGTAGTGGAGTTTCTATGTTGGAAAGGGGAAAGATAAAGTTCGCAAGTCAGAGAGCTAGGGCCATTTTGAATATCGGCTTCGGTGGGAATTAATTCACGTTCGATAGTTTTGGGCGTATATCATGATGATAATAACGCCGTAAAATTTGTTGCAAGTATCACTTGACTCGACAGGTTATGGAAGGCTACTAACTATATCACATTTTTGGAATTTAAGTCCAGACATGTAAGATTAATGTAAGATTGTAAAATATAGTGACTTTATTTCGAAACGTCAAGTTTGAACATCATTTTCTTTCTCTGTTAAAATCGTCAAGAGAATGAAACCATCCGTTTCCAAATCCCCGAGTATGGAATCAAAAGAGCGCGCGTTTCCACGACCGTTATCTCAAACAATTGCTGTGCTATTCAAATGTGTGTGTTTGCTTTTTTTTCTTACTGTTCCCCACTGCACAATGACGAAAAAAAAAAAAAAAAAAAAAAAAAAAAAAAAAAAAAAAAAAAAACAAAAAAAAAAAAAAAAAAAAAAAAAAAAATTCACAACCTACAAAAAAACAAACAAAACAAACACACCAATTAAGAACGCCGTTACAGACAGACAGACCCCATCCACATTCGCGAGCAATTACCGAGGGCGCGCAATATTTATAGCCATCCGCATCAGTCTCTCGTTCTTATTTTTTCTTCCTCCTCGCTTCTTTTTGCCAACTAAAATAAACGAGCCAATTTAAATAGGAGAATTACGATCGCGCCAGTCCGATATTACGTCACACACGGGCAACGGAGTAAGCGTGTATTTTATTCTCTTCTTCCCTTCCTCCCTCTCTTTCTGTCTTTCCCCCTCCTCCGCTGTCGCGGCGGCTTTCTACAATCTCATCGCGGAATGCGCTCACATGCACTCGCGCGAACACGTCAAACGAAAGAGTATCTGTTTTTACAATCCAGCGGATGATATACCAGGCCGACGGTGGAAAGTTTAGAAACCCGGCAGAGATTTTTGGAAAACCATCTCTTCGCATCCTATACGACGTAGGCGCAAAAATGGGCAATCGTCCGATCAGAGACAGGATTATTCTTTGCGCGGCGGTGCTCGCGAAATTTGTCAACCCAGTTTGCGTATGTCGAGTGAAGTCGAAGGAGAATGTGTTGCGTAACAGACCACCACGCGCACGCGTCGTGCAGGAGTCGCAACTCGCGTTATTAAAATATTTCGCGAGATACTTTTCCTTCTGTTCGGAAAAATCAGGAATCTTTCTCTCCGCCTCGGTGATGCCAGAGTCGACGCTTTTGATTGCGCAAATCAATTATTTATATATCAACCCCAAACTCGGCAAAACGCTGCCGAGGCAATTAATTAACGTGTGATCCCAGCGGTACATAATAGTGAAAAAAAAGGGGCAAGCGTACAAATGTGGAAAAATAAGGCGGCACGAATTTCGAAAGTATTTCGTCAACGTTTAGAGCAACGTGATTTCTCGGCGCTTTCTAATCCATGCACTTTTGTCATTGAGAGCGCGTGCAGCGACGGGCAGTAGCACAGCAGCGACATACACCGGAATACAAAGCTGGGTTTTATTCGTCTTGGGAAACGAGACGTGAGAGGAGTAGAAGCAGAAATAAAAAAAAACGAGAGGGACTGAGGTAATTTATGAAGAAAATTTGAGTATCTAATTTCTAACTGTGCGAGGCTGAAAAATGCAAAAAAGGGTTATTAACGGCGAACAAGGTCATTCCGATGTGGTTGAACTCGAAGGGAGTCTGGGTCGCCAGAGCATGTCTCGAAAAGTAAGATGGATCGGCTTCTCCTTTTCTCTTCCAGTACAGCGCCAACTGTGCTGGCTCAATGTTTATTTTTAATTAACAGCAGAGTCGATGAAAAAGCAACGTAGATCGAATCGATCGTCACTCGAGACTTGTAATCTAGGTTTTTAATGAAAAACAAACTCCTCTCTCGTTCAAAGGCACGATGAATACAATGATCTTTCCAACGATCTCCTGAGAAATAATATTATCCATACGCCAATGATTTCGTATGAAAGATGAAAATCTCGGTTCTGAATATAAACCGGTGCAGCTTTTGCACGATTGGCTTTTGTACAACGAACTGGAACCGTCGATGCGTGTGTGTCGCAATTGTATACGACGACGGTCTGGATCGATACGACGGAGGACAGCAGCACGGAACGGCAAGTGTAAATTTTGTGCGCATCTGCATATACTGCCAGTGCATTATACATGTACACAAAGAGAGTTACTTCCTAACTTGCGTGTACCGATGCATCTGTGCGTGAAGTTACTCGCTGCGAGAGAGAGAGAGAGAGAGATCCACTATCTCGGGCAATCCGAAAATACGAGGAATCAACTGAATTTTATGCCATTTTGTTCGTAATGATGAAACTTTCTAAAGAAAAAGAAGTTGAAAGAGACATTATCAGCATTAGGTATGATCAATATCGTCTTTATAATTATGCTGAGGACTTTATGCACAACACGCGAAACTAGAATTTTTTAAAAATGTTTTCCGGGTTCTTTTGTGGAGTAATACCGAGTGAAAGATTATGAATTCGAAGTCATCGAAGAGAGATACACTTTACATTCGAAAAATGGCAGTAGCTTGGAAAGGTGAAGTGTATTGCACGCGGTATTATTGAAAAAAGACAATGGCAGAGTTGTTGAGGTGTACTTTGAAACTCTGCCAGCAGCTTTTTTGATGAGGATTTTCTGAAACTCATCCAGACTCGATGTTTTAAAAGGAGGGTCGGAGCGAAAAGGGGAGTTTTTCTGCAACCCATGCATTGCGCGGGTATATTCTCAGTGACTTAGCAGAAATAGGACAGTGGCAGGAGAAGTAAACGAGTTCTGCTTAACAACTTTTTCTGGCTGAAGTAACAAGTTTTAAAATTGCGGTTTTTCCATGGACTGGATATTTTCTGCATTAGTGGACAAATACGTGATATATGCCACGAAAAGTTATAAGTTATTAATAAGACAAGAATGAGGTTTGTGTAAAAACAAACTACGCACAGTTTGTGCAAACAGTCAAAGTCATTTTACTAGGATAAAAATGATAAAAAATGTATGGTATATATCATCAATGACTCAAAAAAGGAACTCGGCGGATTTGGTTTCCAAAAACATTCGCACGCGTAAAAAGAAAGCCTCTTATATCTAATAAGTTTTTCTCTGACATAAATTGAAAAAAAAAAATTTTGTAAAGAGTCGAAATTATACATCAAGGCTTATAGCAATGTCGAAAACTTGCAATTTAGCAACTCTCACTTTTTGCTGATTAAGTAAACGTAGCTCATGATAATTTCAATTGATTGCCCAACTTTCATTTATGTTACCATAATTATGTACGTGTTAACTTAAATTTTTTTTATGTTGATTTTAATAGATTTATCGATGATAACATTTTTATGATTTTGTAGGTTACGTAAAGAGAAAGAGACCGTAATTTTTTTATAACATGTTGAAACATGTGTAACTCTTGATTACTGTATTTGTATTGCAAGTACGAACGTAGTATGAAATTAATTAATTCAATCATTTATAATTAATCTTTAGAATTTCCATGCTAAATAAATCTACGGCAAAAAAGCGAAACTATTTGATAAATAATTCGTCATGCCTCAAAAATTAACGCTTCAAAGAATATTCAACAGTTACGAGAGTGCTTTTTACTACATCGTTTTATCCATATTCAACAAAGTTTGTGTAAGTATTAAATGTCCAGTACAACGTGACAGCATAATTAAAAATAATTTAAGCAACACAGTATAGGTATCTAGTGCCTGAAATTTTTTTTTCTAACAGTATTATCATGCCGGGTGTCCAATGAAGCAACTAATGAAATGCTGTTTGAAATGGATTAAAACACATTGTAGAAACAAGGAAAAAAAAGAAATGGTACATTATAGGCGACAGTGGAAAATCGAGAAGCAGAAAAAAGAGAGCGCTGTGTTTGTATGTAATCGTTGGAGCGTAAGAAAGGTCGTCAAAGACTAAAAACTTCCATATTGAAGATTTAGCTCTATTTATTCAAGTTTTTGAAGTATTTTCTGGAGGAGCCGGTTAACTAGTTGTCAATAATTACGATGCATCATTTTGCTACTTTAGTACATAAGAAGTAGGTAGATACAAGTTATCATTTGAGTCTATAATATGTACTCTGCATGTAACGCAAGAGAAATGCAGATAAACACGGACAGAATACAATATTATTATTATAATTATTGTATAGCTTCGCATATATTGTATTATTTAAGGGATTATTACTTAGCCAAACACTTATTCTAGAAAATATTTGGATTTAAGAAACATTCTCTTTCTGTTCTCAATTCCGTTACTTTACTAATCTTAAATTTTTTAAAATCAGTATCATGAAATTCTAATTCAAATTGTTTTTAATACAAGCTGCAATGACGTAAGTAAATACGTTGTACACTGCGTTTTGCTGAACGACCTTATTTTTAACGAGGCCATCGATAAATCAATAATAAGTATATTACAACATACTTCTGCTCTCGTAAATAGAAATGTAAAATAACAAAAATGGAACAGCGGAACCATACTTTTTTTCGAGCTTTTTTTACATTTTTCCCAAGCACTTAAAAAGTAACAACTAGTGATAAAAAATCGTTAGCTTCCACTGCTTAAGTAAAAATCTATAGAAACGGCCACAATGTGGGACTTATCTGAACCAATTTTGTACCTGTACAATCGACTAAGCCTACATTTGAAATCCTACATTTTAATGAAAGTTATGTATATTCACTTACCTTGAAAAGACAAGCATCTATACAGTGCTTTTCTGCAATCAATATTAAAAGAATATCGACGAGTTCGAGGAGCCGGAGTTAGTTGAGTAATCGATAAGCGCAACCCTGACTTTTGAAATAAAGTTGACGATTGTGTTTTTATTTGTGCGCGCTCATCGATTTATCATATTAATAGATTTCCTGCGATTCAATGATCAATTTATCGGGGACAGAGACATATTTACACAATGCTTCGTTAAAACTTGAAAAACCTAGTCTTACTTTACTTTTGTTGAAAATAAATATTCTTAACAAAATTGTTAATGCCAACATACAAGCAGTAAAAAGAATAAAAAGCATAAGGAGGAATCTAATAACCATTGGAAACTAAAAGAAAAAAGTCTCTTCCCAGTATAAAATAACCGTTACGCCATTTGAATGAAGCACATCCGCGCGAGCGTAAAGCGTAAAATAAAAACAACGGATCGTTCATTTAAGCGCGTCCCAACAAAGAGAGAACATAATTGAACGACTGCAATGGAGATTCCCGAAGAATTTTCACGGGCTTACAAAAAAGTGTACTGTATACTTCACGTGGTGGTAAATAAAAAACGGCAAGGGGGGAAGAAAAAGAAAGAAAGCGGGTAGACGACTTTGACGTTACAAAAAGAGGAACGAAGAAAATAAGAGAGAGAGAGAGGAGACCACTCACCTTGTAGCTGTACTGATCGAACATTCTGGCCGCGTCGAGTTCGCCATTCAGCAACGAGTAGCTTGAGTCCGAGCTGTCTCTCCGCTTCTTTTCGCTGCCTGCAAAGACAAATAATTATTAGTTTGGACTTTTTTCCGGGGGAAAATATTCGATTTGAAGGTTTTTTTTTTCAATTTCACCATCTACGACGAAAAATTCATAAACATAATATTTTTGATTTTCAGTGACGATAATGTTGCAAAAAAATGTTATGATATTGATAGAAAAAAAAAAAAAAAAAAAAAATTGTTCACACAACGCAAGTAATTTTCTGTTTTGGCGATGATAACATTTTACCAACTTTAAATTGTCTCTAATGTAACAGTTGAACTGTTACGGCGAACTTTCCTCGACAATAATTCATATTCTGGGTTGATTCTGAGTTACTCTCCTCTACGGCAATAAATCATCATTATTTCGCTGTTTTAAATTCGTTTCGCCATAACAGGACTTTATACAGTGTTCTCATTTAGTGGCACGTCGTTTTCTTCGGAGAAGAAGGGGAACAAAAAAATACTAAATTGCATTTCTCTTACAAGTAAAGAACTTTATCTTGTGTTTTAAAATATATAAAATAATGCATTGGCTGGCTGTTTGCCATTTTACCATCAAATTCTAACGAATGCAATTGTGATCGTACGAGTAAGCAGAAATCAAATTGTGCACTAATAACTTGGGAGATTGGATGTGTATAATTTCGAAGGTTGTTACTGCGCTCGCTAGTCGCATGTGTTACCGGGAGACAATTTCAGATACATAGAACAATGCATTTTCACAAACACCTTCATCAAACGTTTCAAATGATTCAGATTTATTCAAAGTACGTATATACCGCACGCATAGATACGAGGAAATTTGAATAACTACGTAGTGTGCATTCTGAATTGCTCGAATTCATGCATACAACGACAGCTTATGGTAACATAGATTCGCTGAGCATTAGCATGAAAAAACGATTTCGCTGTGCAAGTATCTATGACATACTCGATTCACTCGATTCGCATGGAATAACGTGGTTTGTTTGAATTTATATACAAAACCAAATTCGCCGAATTGCTAATTTTACCATCGAGTTTGCAGGCAATTAAAAATTTAACTGGCAGCAAAGCACGAGCAGAAAGATGAAAGAGAAATGTGTGCAAGGAATGAAAATTTACGTCCGTACAAACAACATCATTACCGGCACGAAACTTTCCTACGAGCGCTACTCTCTTGTTATTATGTATATATGTGTAGGTACGTGTATACAGAGCCACTACATATACAGCAAATATTCTTCAATAAAATCTTACCCTTGCGTATATCATGCAGTGTATACGTGTGGCCGTTGAAAACAAGTTTTTAATTTTAAAACAACTTTTGACATTTTACCGTAACAAAGTTTTGATTACGTGTGCACTCTCTTTATCTCTCTCTCTCTACGAAACTTTTATAATACATAACCAATTTAATGTCAAAGAGCATAAAGTTTTGATGTAGAACGGTCTCTCCTCGTTCGTGATCTGTGGCTATTAAATTTTTATGTGAGAAGTTGCTTACTTCCCCCACCTCCAGCCCGGCGCGGCAAACATGATTTTCTTCTCTCGAATAAAACGAGACGCGATTTGAAAATACACTATTTTATCCGTATTTCGGGAGGGGCGTTAAAGTTTTCCATAAAGATACTTCGGACACTTGGATGAAACATTCTCATCCACCAAAACGATCGGTAGCGCATAAGAGTACGATTTGATGACATTGTGCCTTGACTTCCGATTTTTTTTTAGAAACGTGCTATTTACCGAAATTTGTCGTTCACGTTATAATGTTATCAACAAACCAAATTTGGTCTGCTAAACATTTTTCATCAAACGATGTTCTGATTAGACAGTGTATGAATCGTTGAATCCATGCAATTTCTAACGTAGAGAGGAAGAGAAAGAAACTGTTATATATGAAGAACCGTCACGCACGAGCCCGCAGCGCATACAACCCGCATTTTCGTAATTAGAAACGAGAAATCCAAGAGCCGTTTCAATCATCGATTCGCATCGACGTCTAATAACAACCATACTTCAACAGAGTACATATATTTTTGAGCGCATATCTGGAACGCTTTGCGTTCAAAGGAGAAGATGAAACTACAGTTGGAGCAACCGTCTTTTTCTATTGATTATTTTGGACTTGTAAACTTTTTTTTCTTTTTTTTTTCTTCCACCATACGCGACCTCCATCTGCCGGAAGCTATTTTCATCGAGAAATAAACTCGAAGGTTCGCACTCGTGAACGTATATGAATCGTTCGACTCGAGCACGTGCCGCAAAATTCACGGGCATTTTTATTACAAATTTAAATACATTCGACCCACTGGGAGACAGCTGAGCAATGCGAGAGATCAAGGAAAAAAGTCTAACGTGCGGTGGTGTGAGTTGAGAATTGTACTCCTACTCAGATATTTGTCTACCAGCTCGGTAATATCTATATTACATCCTCAATCCTTTGAACTCTGTGCAGTACACACACGTAAAAACCAAACCACTGTTGGCTGAATATTTCAATCACCCGCATAATACACTTTACTTCCGATGCATACCGCAGATCGACACGCGCTCGTGGATTTCAAACGCGAGGGGCTTTTCGTTTCGATTCCGTGTACACACACTACTCCTATAAATGGGTCATTTCACAAAAACTGCCTCGAAAACTGCGATATTTCATGAAGCCTATGTTTATAAATACATTTCATTATTCTGAGTCTAAAATTTATTGTACACTGCAAACTAATATTCTTTAGCGAGCCCTCGTTCTTCAGATAGCCCTTTTGAAATCAAGTCGAAAATTATTTGTCGTGGCCGTAAGGTAGAAAAAACAAGCTAAATTGTCAACACCCTAATGCGCAGCAATTAAAATTTTTATTTTTAGTGACTTGTGCTGTGCATGTGTTAACTTTATAGTCTTGTCCAGCTATTTTCCAAAAATATAAATCTTCTAGCTCACTTTTTAGTAGTTTAGGACTATGACAAATTTTTTAAAAAGTCAACAAGGCGTTTTAATCGTGAAGCTTAGTTTTGACACTTATAAATTGCACGAGATAAATGATTTAGCAAAGCCAAGTCGTCTATACTTTGACATTTGGATTTTACTGTTTTGTAAAGTAGAGGGAACAAGCATATCGACCTATTTTTTTTCAACAGAAATTCGAATGCGGCTAGTTGTAGTGTCATCGTGAATGTAGAGAGTTCTGCTGACTAGAATAAGCGGTCATTACCGTAATGCCCCCAATCTTGAAGGTATTTTAAATTATCTATTAGGTGACGGTACTAAACTCAATTTCGTCGGAAAAATCCTGGTTTGGGGCTTCAGAATTTCCAAAAAAAAAATACCATTACGGGTAATAGTTTTTGAATATCCCATTTAAACTAACATGTGTTTTCTAAAAATGACAATCCACGATGTGAACCCGCCTGTAGCGCCGCCCTCGTGACAGTCAACGGAACTGACGAGAGGCATGTAAATAAACCGAAATAACATGTGTGAGATAGGAGACCAATTATATTTATTAGAATTTAGTAATGTGTTTGAATATCTGGGTAATAGGGTAAAATGTTTGCAAGAAGGTGAGCGTGTGTTTCACACGAATCATATTAAGGACGTTTATGCCACTCAGTGGTACTCAACCAATTCAGTATAGCAGATAATCATTGGTATTTCAAATAATGGTTGTTAATTATCGTTAGTTACACTTAAATAACCTCAAAAACCTAAACATCAGAAAACTTACAAAAAAAATCAAAAATTTTAGCA
>JAPYYV010016178.1:0-14874 GCA_030522625.1 Copidosoma aretas
TTTACGAACCTCGTAACGGCCCTCGCCTTCGGCTCGTGCCGTAAACTTCTCGGTTCGTAAATACAAGCCTTTGCGAACTCGTCCGTAATCTACTATTTCCTACCTCGGGCACTTTTGCAACCCTGGTACACCCTCGGTAGGAAAATTCAATAAGATACAGCATTTTCATCGCATAATAAAAATATTTTACAAAATTCGAATTACTTGTTAATAAACTCTGAATTATATTTGGTGAGCTCTTGTCAATTTTGAATAGGTCCAGACAAACTTGAAGCAAAATCAAAATTATCTTTTGCGAAACCAATACAAGAACAAGACTTTTGATGTTTTTCAAGAAAAAAATTATTCTCTTTTATATATGATTTTGTCTCGATTTACAAGCACTCGATGCGCATTGATAAAATTAGCTCATCAAAATGAATCTTATCGCAGCCTCGTAAATAAATAACCGAATAATATCTGACCTCATTGACCCATACAATGTTATTTGATAAAAGTACGTTAACTATAAATACTCTATGATAGCACAAATGTAATGGCTATTTTAGTGACATTTTTTCCATTTCGATATCAACACGATAAAATAACTAGCTAGAATTTTATACAATCTCAAGTAATAAATTTAAATAAACATGTAAATAAAAGTGTTAATAGTTTTTAAATAAAATTGACAAATGGCTAAATGCATTATATACATAGTTAATAAAAGAAATGTTCAACGAGTAAATTTTTTACAGCAAACTTGAACTAAAATGATGCACTAATTTTACAGGACTTAATCGTTCATGTGAAAAAAATTATTTTACACTCCGTCAAAACGCTTTAAAATGACAGAAGAATCTATTACGTACGAAAAATTATCAGCTGGCACAGTTGCATTCTTAAGAATAACAGGAATGGTGCCATTCAAAAGGCGTACTTTGAATTTTTTTGGCACTAAATTACGTCTTATTTTTTACACGATTATTAATTGTATCGTCCTTACTATGTACGGAGGTAGTGATATAAGATATCTAATGAACGAAAAATTTGACTTAAAATGTCTTTGTGACACAATGACAGCTGCTAGCGTATTCTTCCAATTCATCATAGTAATTTGGAAGCGCAAACACTTAAATAAGTTAATGAAATCGTGTGAAAATCTCTGGAAATATTTAAATGTTAAAGACCAAATCACCGTTCAAGATGCATTAAAGAAAGTTGAAGTGTATAGAAAAATAGTTTTGATAAACTCGTATTTTATTATCAGTTTATACGTTATTAGTTCGCAAATAAGAAGATTTTTTTCAGTAGATACGAATAAAAACAAAATAAAATCTCTTCCTTTTCTGTGAGTTTTTAGTTAATATAAAATAATAACAAACTTACTCAAATCATTTGATGACTGATAAAAAATTACACTAGATTTTACGTCGAAGTTCGAGAAGAACCAGCTTACACATTAGTAGTATTTTTTCAAACATTTGTAGTTTATCATATAATAAAGACAATAGTCGTTATTACCACTACGGGACCTTTTCTCATAATGATGGCTTGTGGTTATTTAAGATGTATTCAAGATCATTTATTGTTAATATTTGATACGAACAACTATGTTCATGTTGCACAAGGTAAAATGCATAGCTTAAATTTAAAAATGATAAAAGAATGCGTCAAACTTCATCAAAAAATAATTTGGTAAGTATAATTATAATCACTGTAGATTTAAAAATATAAGAAAATTTTACATTTACCAGTAAACAATTGTGTCTCATTATTTTAGCTTTTGCAGAGGAATCGAAGAATTATTAAGTTATCAAATATTAGTAACATTAATTATAAATATTTGTCTCATATCATTAACATTGGTCAAAACCCTGCGGGTGAGTGAACTATGTTTGTGAAATAATGCTTATTTCGACTTAACAAAATGTTATTTTAAAGTAATTTACACGCAGGGAAAAGATTACATGACAAATATGTTGTTTTTATCATTTTCGTTCATGCAACTACTGCCGTTTAACTACTGTTCTCAGTGTTTGATAGACAAAGTGAGATTTAAAAAAAACTTTTTCTCGTCATATTTCGATTTACTTTTAACAGTTTCAACAGTTGTTTTGTTTATTTTAAGAGTGAAGATATTGCAAAAGCATCATACATTCAAGCTTTGAAGTTTGGAATAAAAGCAGATAAAATTCTCTTGTTACTTTTATTAAGAGCTCAAATACCATTAAAACTAACGGCCGGAGATTTTATAGATCTTTCGATGGAGAGGTTTGGTGAGGTTAGTTATTGAACAATTATTTTTGCTTTATCAAAGAGGAAACATTGTGGCAGGTCAAAAAAGTTGGACATTTTCTGTTTTTTCATATTTACTTTTCCGAGAGTTCAAAAACGTATAAGTATATTGAAAGCCTGGAGATATGTACTTGTATATGTAGAGAGAAGTAGGATTAGAAATCAGCGAAAAAAAAGACAAATTTATAATCAATTATTTTTATTATATTTTTGATAGATATTTTTATGTTGAATTATCAATTGATTTTTGGAACAAAATTTTGTAAAAAATTTTTTTTGAATAAATTCAGTATAAATATTTTTAAAACAAATTAAGTAACAATATTTTTTCAAATAAATTT
This sequence comes from Copidosoma aretas, assembly GCA_030522625.1. NCBI lineage: Eukaryota > Metazoa > Arthropoda > Insecta > Hymenoptera > Encyrtidae > Copidosoma > Copidosoma aretas. The sequence continues at coordinate 2,619 of JAPYYV010016178.1, forward strand.
TGTAAAAATATTACTCAAATATCTATGAGAATTCGTTGCAATTCAAAGATAATCAGATGATTATTTCAAGTTTTATGAACAATGTTTTTTGATCATAAGATAATTTTCACTAGAGATTGGGAAATTCTTGTTTTTATGATAATTTTTAATAGGTTGAATTAAATTACCGGAATTAAAAAAAGTAATCGCATTCTTTGTACTTGTATCATAAGATATTTATTAAAGACGAATTAAATAGGCTCATGATAATTAGGAAACATAAATAACTGCAATTATTACCTAGGTAATAATTGTATTTCATTAGAAAATTTTTCACATTTATGTGATTCCTTTAAAAGCTATATCTTTCTCAAAGATAGATATTGATAGTTCGATGAGTTGAATATTTAATAATTTTAAGTGTCTCCTGGAGAAACTAGACTGTTAAATTACTTAATAGCGTATTTTTTATACATTATAAATTTATTTTTCAGAGTAAGCCAAATTTTATTTTGTTTCAGATACTTAAAACTACATTATCATTGTTTACGGTTGCTCGGAATTTCTTGTAGTAAGTTTGCGTCAATCAGTATAAGTGTATCTAAATGTATGTAGTGTACATCAATTATAGAAATACTATGCAACCCCTCTGAGTGAGCTAAATCTGTTTTTCTATTATTTAAGAAATACATGTATTTCGTAAAAGGATTTAAATAAAAGTGTATCATTGAGTAGGGAATATCGTTCATAATAATGTAAGCTTTTATAATTTTTCCAACCTCTGTAGGGGGCTTTCTAAAAGCTGTGATGAACTGTACCTGAGATATTGTTTGTCGTGACAGATCTGTGGGAGTTACGTTGAAAATGTGGAGGGGCTGTGGGAGCAGCGGCAAAATGATTTTCAATAATGAAAAAAACAGTAGGATTTTCCCTTATTTTGTGGCGACGAGACGTGGGAGGACCATAGTTATTTTAAAAAAGCCAAGAAACAAGTTTATTTTTACATTATTATGGAGACAATCGTAAAAGAGATGTGGGGGCGAAGGGGTCTATTGCTTCTACCCCACACTAATTCACTGTATGATATAGGAAGATAGCATATAGTGCAAAAACTGTGAGTGATAAAATGTTAAAAACAACAAAAATTGCATTAATTTATGTACTCACATCATTAGGGGTGAATCGGTATCCTATAATAATTAGTTAACAAATGAATAAATTAGACTTGAAACAGGTGTATGTTTATTTATTATTTATTTAGTAGCCACTTAGTACAAAGTATATTTTCTATCATAGATACAATTCAGTTACATTTCATTTTATGTTAAAATTAGAACAATATATCCCAGTTAACAGTTTGTAAAATGTACAATTTACAACAATAAATAGTACTGCAAGGAGGTAATTTAATATATGTACGCAGTAGTGGCTTGAGTATACACACCATATATAGTCACAATTAATACAAGTAAACTAATTAAAAATAAAATAAAAAATACAAAAAAATAAACAAATAGAACAAAATGTTGGAACATATATTAAAAAATTGTTTCACGTATTTGAATAATGTTAATAAAACTTTTAATATTGACTTGACATACATTTTTTTCATTTGCTAATAAATAAATAATATTTAAAACAGCTTTAAATTCAAGTTTTTTTAGGTTCAATATCAATTCATATTTATACGTCTTAAATGAGTAATATTGAATAAAATAAATAATCATAAATACTTTATGATAGTTTTATGTATGTACGAGTGTAAGCTCTGGCTGTGCAGTTCAAGAAGTATTCCGATTGCCGGTATGCGGACCGCCTCACATTGTTCCGTACGATTTACACGTGCATCGTAACACAGCAGCAAGTTGAAAATTCGAGTTTTTAAATTTTTAATTGGTGATTTGCATTCGGTCTTTTTTTCTTACTTTTAAGTTTTTGAATTATAGCATTGTGTTTTTCATTTTATTTCTTAAAATAAAAAGGAAAAAAGACAGCTTTTTTTGTTTGAACAAAATCAAGCTAATTTTTTACTAAAATGCCTGACATGCTCCAATACTACCATAGTCTCTAGTAGCACAATACATATATTATGTACCCGCAACAATACCAGCATCGCAACCACAACTTGAAATATTTTTTTGAATTAATATTCATGAGGCAAAGCCTCGATTTTCTTGGATAGACGTTTAAAGCTATCGCTTAAAATAAACCCTGAATAATAACCTCACTTATCTCAATGCAAAATGGTCTTGAAAAATATAAATAAAATAAAAAATAAATAAATTATTTTTAAATAATAAATTATAAATAATAAATTTTTTTTTTTGTGTCTTAATAATGATTTTCATACTTTAAATAGTAAAAATTTCGAGTGATTTTACATTCAATATCTAATATCTTAAATATTACGCTCGTCAAAAAATGGAACAAACGAATTAGATATTTAAAAAATTTATGAAATAATATAATCGATGAACTGGCAGCGATGTTTTCTTTCTGCCTGATTGATATCATATTTTACAACCTAATAGTGAAAACTATAAAGGGCAATCAGCACTTTGATGATTGATAATAGTGTTGCAATCTCGTCTCGCCGGTTTTTTTTTTTATGGGCACGTTCGGGTTCGGGGGTCAGGTCTGATAGCAATTCAATGCGACCAAACGAGATACTATGTAAAAAAAAAAAAAAAATTTTATTCGTTCATCGGGGAAAATGTACATGCTTTTTTTCTGTTTGACACTCGGAGGAGAAGACGCATTTTTTTAAATGTACCTGCGCCAATTAGCGGTTTTGTTGTGGTAAATGTGTTATTCCTCATTTTCTTTTGAACGCGTGAATGACTTGCACTATCGTAAAGCTATCGTTACGGGTATTTGGGTATTATATATGAATGTTGTCAGGCGGATTTAAGTAACGCTGAAAACAATTTGCGATAATAATTCGCAACATTTAGGATTTGGTGTATTTTGCTAGGAAATGTTATTTTGTATGTTATTATTATCATACAAGAAAAATTGATAAAAAAAAAAATTCTTCATAAAATAGGATGCAATGCGAAAAACAATTTCCCGGACACTCATACTCCATGCATTCGTTATGACAGCGAACAACTTTGAAAAAAACGTGAATAAATATTATTTCAGATTGTCCAACATTTCAGAACACACGTTGCTCCGATCGAAAAAAGAAAGATTCGGATTTTTCAAAAAACATGTTTTTACACTCTGTAAACTCGACTCCCCAAGAAAATTAATAAACAATTAAAATTCTTTACACAGGAATATCCAACACAAAATTCGATTGTCGTAAAATTTGAATCGTATTTTTTTTGCAAGGGGGCGACGACGAATGAGATGTATATGCACGTGTATTTATGATATGCACGAGCGCTTCTCTCCTTCCTCGTGCGCAAATTCAAGCCGCACGTTGTTGTACATTCCGGCCAAGGTAGACGAAAACTCACTTGCTTCCTCGCATGCTTGGTGTGCGAATACGCGAACCGGTGCGCGATCTGTTTGACGCCCAAGTGCTCCGCGTTGTGAGTTTCTTCTTTCGGTAACCATACACGTAAGTGTTATGAGTTATATTATTTCATTATTTAAGTACAGGAGATACATTATTTTAAGTACAGGAGATACAATTTTTTTTTTTTTTTTTTTTTTTTTTTTTTTTTTTTTTTTTTTTGTACTTTCTTTTTTTTTTTTTTGTTTTTTTTTTTTTTTTTCTCGTTTCCCCCTATAATGCATGTGTACTTTATCTTTTTTTTTTCCTTCCTATATTCATAGATATACTTTTTTCACAAACTGCGGCGGAAATTAGCCGCAGCTTCGGAGTTAAAAAAAAATACGACGCTCTTCCGATGGTAATAATAATTTGCATTCGGGATGGTTTATCGTAAGGCGTAGATTATAGCTATGCTCGACTGAAAATTGAGATTTTTATAAACAATGTATCTTTGATTTATCTTGCGCGAGGAGCGTTATTTTTTGTACAATTAGTGGTTGGGAGATTTTGAATGCACGAATGTTTTTTATTTAAAGGAACCAGTTTTTTTTTCATGCTGGATACGTAATTATACACAAAATAGACTCCATGAAAAAAAAAAATCACAAGCATCGTATTGAGTTGAAAACAATAAATTTCAAACGAATCATCGAATTACAATAAAAAACAAAATTGTTCAACGACATTTACCGTGATTACCGCGATGTCAGCTCACGCGTTTAACATTGATTTACTCGAAGATCACAATGCGCATATCATGCATAATACAAAGACGAGGAGATGAATACGAATCGTCAATTATTTTTCAAGCAAGACTTAATATTTTATTCCGTGTTCGATAGCAAGCACGTGAGCTGTATGACTAATAGTCGCAAATTTTTTCGCATTCTTTGTACTCTTTACTCGTAAAAATCAACAATTTGTAACATTTTTTTTTTTTTTGAATCAAGGAAATTATAAAATACAAATGCACTTATTTTTTACGATTTAAAAGATTTTATCACAGCATTATTTGCAGTGCAAGTAACAATTTTATTGGTTAATGCGCATTATCGTGTGTCTTAGAATTTTGCTGATTAATTTAATGCAGACGTGTAATAGATAAGGCGAATCGTTCGGTATTGAAAGTATGCATGAATTCGATCCCAAACGTACACGTTACACTGACAATCAGTAATTTTAATTAATGTGCTATCACACGTCAACAATTACGTATTCTAGGTATTTCGTTTTTCAGCAGCTTTGAAAGTGACATGCACTTTCGAAACAACCATCTGCGAATGCAAAGAACCCATTTTTGTTGTTCGTATTTTTTCTTGCGTAAGTAATAATTATTTATCTTTTTTTTTTTTAGTTGTTTTTTTTCAACCATATAGAACGACTTTCTTTTTTAGTATCAGAAGAAACTTTTCACAAAATTTATGAATTAAACAGACGACAAACTTTACAAAATTCTTCTCAATCATTATTATTAATAGTTAATGATAAACCATTGGAACAATATCTTTTTTTTTTTATCTTGCCTAACGTTAATTTGAGAAACATACATAAGAAATTCTACGAAAAAAAAAAAATAATAATAATAATAATAACTTGTGGGTTTAAAAATGGTTTGGATATTTGTTAGAAGCCTCGTTTGAAGCACATTTTTAATCACTAAGTTCTTGTCTTTCATCGGACTAACAAGCTAGTCCGATAATTGTATGAAATAGGTCGAAAGCAAAGCCAGTCTGTTGAAATTAAATTTCAACTAAAAAAATGAAAACATGGAATTCCTCATATAGTCATAAGTATATATGGCGAATTGGCGATTGGCGAGGCGCACGCGCCGCGCATCACGGCATGACACATCAAAGTGACACACGCACACACTGCAATGACGGACTGTATACACTTGACTGTATCAGTTGTGGAAACTCGGGAAAGTCGGGATTGTCGGGAAACGCCAGTTCTGCGCGTCTCCTAAAAATTACCGTGACGAATAAAATGAAAAAGAAAAAATAGTGAGTACAAATCGAACCAAAGAACCCACGATGAAAAAATAAAAAAAAAGCTTGCCATCAAGCTCACATGAAGTAAGTATATTATAATTAATTCAATCGCGGCAAAACAGTGAAAGATTTTCTTCTTGATCCGCCAATGAATACAATCACACTATAAATGTTAAAAGACAAGTGCTCAGAACAAACAACACAACACTTTTTTTCACTCATCGGTAAGCTCAAGCAAATCTGTAGAATACATTCTCAGATCTCATTAGGACAAGCCTACGACTCTTTCTCTCTCTCTTTGACCTTCAAGCTTTCGCGCGAATCAAATTCGTACGTACTTAGTTGTGAGAGCTTTAATTTATCGCAAGTACGAGGCTTTTGTTCGTACCCAATTATGACAGAGAACCGATACTTCCGAACATATAATAAATACGCTCAATTAATCTCTTATCTGTGCTGAAAGGCAGACTATCATGATTGTCCATTCAACAATAATTGCCAGACGACCGCTGGTGTGCCATTGCTCCAGAACCGTAGAGTGAATTCAACTTGTCCATCGCCAACAGTATCCCAAGGTCAGAGGACAGCCCCTGAAATACAATGGCACCAGAGACGAACCGTGGATACCGGTTCGAGGAACCGTCCTCCTACGATGAGCTGGAGCCATCCTCGTGGGGTGTCCTGCGAGAGCACTGTTCTGCCCTGTCCGATCACTTTGAAACGTATCAAGACAAGCAGAGTATCAGGATCAAGGGAGCTCTGACCGTTATTCTCGACAGCCTAGACGACCTGAGGCCCGTCTACGGGGAGGTGTACAGGATCGCTCCGCTCTTTGATTTGGACGAGAATACGCCGGGCAATGGGTACAGGAGTCATCTCATTATGGTGGACAAGGCTGTGCTGCACAGCGGAACTGTCTGCCGGGATGTATTGAATCAGAAGGATTCGGTGCTCTTTAGGAAGACGCAGTACGTCAAGTGAGTCTTGTACCGATGAATCAGCAATTTTTCAAATATCTGACAAAATAGTTGAATGAAAAAAAAAAAGAAAAAAAGAAATTCAACATAGTTACGCTTATAAGATCTTTGATTGATTACAAGGATTTATTTTTCAAATTATTTACAGAGAAATAGAGGCTTGTTCTCAATTGCTTGCAGCGCTATGCACAATTTTGCAGCATGTAAAAAGTCTGTTTCAATGGCAAGAACGCATGGAAGATGGACAGTTCAGTCTGTTTCCCTCTGATGGACACGATCCCCACGAAATTTTGAGACAGTCCGAGGCTATCAATCAGTATTCTTTTTACGGAAGGTGTTTAGGATTTCAGGTATAATAGTATAATAGTCGTACAATCCAAAAAGATGTTCATATGAGTAAGATTTTGCACTGAAGAGTTTATATAAAATTAATATTTTTTTTATTTTTCAGTTCTGCGATAACATGAAAACTATTCTAAAAGTAGTTTTAGTAGGTATGGCGTCGTTCAGTGAAATTTTTTATGCAAACGGTACACTGTTGGGCAGATGTACCAACTCATTCCAGTATCTTGTAGATCCCGAGGCTAGAGCACGACGTATAGTTACCATTTCTCAACATGCTGACATTTCTTTTTGTCAAGCCTTTTGGCATTTAAATGAAAGTGGTACGTAGTGTCGTGTAATAATAGTTAGCGTAGCCGTAGACTATCAATGTTCAAATTGTCTGCAACATAACTATATAATTTTTTATTAATAATTAGTTCTAAAAAAAAAAACAAAAAAAAAACAAAAAAAAAACAATTGATTGTTATATTCTAATATATTGTAGATTTACTGATAAGTCTACCTCAAATGGTAATGCCAACATTGGCCATAAATCAATTGATTTCAATACCACCTGAAGAATTAGAGTGCCAGACACTCAGTGGTGCAAAAATAAAAATCCCGATCCCCGATAGTCACGTAGGAAAAAAGCCTATTCACGTGAGATTAGTGAGCGCAAAACGCAGGATAGGCATGGTAAATTTTTTAATTTGTCAACAAGCATACGTGAAACCAGCTTTGATCAAAACGCACTAAAATTTGTTCAAGGTCGGATCGGGCAGCGTAAAAGGTGCACTAGCCGAACAGAGCGACTGCCTCTTGATCCACTGTCACGGTGGCGGCTTCGTGGCTCAGAGTTCACGCTCGCACGAGTGCTACCTGCGCACCTGGACTTACGAACTCGACGTGCCCATTCTCAGTATCGATTACAGCCTAGCACCCCAGGCCCCTTATCCTCGAGCTCTTGAGGAAGTTCTGTACGCTTATGTTTGGGCGCTCGAGCACGCTAGCTCCTTGCTCGGTAGTACCGCTAAAAGAGTCGTTTTTATTGGTGAGTTTTACTTGTCCTAACAGGCTTGGATTGATGTGTGTCGCCATTAAATGGTCTCTGCATTTAATATTGCAGGTGATTCGGCTGGAGCAAATTTGAACTTAGTAACCGCGCTAAGGTGTTTGGAATTGGATATAAGACCACCGGATGGAATATTCATGGCCTACGCGCCCGTACTACTTGAATTCACAATGTCTCCGGCTCGTTTTTTCTGCTTAAGCGATCCTGTACTACCCTTGGGTTTTTTGTTGCGATGTTTAAAGGCTTACGCGTCCAACCCCCAGAAAGAGACGTGGTAAATGTTTTCCGTCATTATAAGAGTACTTAAGGAGCGGTCTTTTAATTTTTGATACCTTACCAGGGAGAAGAGTTTGAGCGAAGACATCGTGGACCTGGATAAATCGGACACCGAATCTTTTGCAGAAGTGAGCGAAAGCGACCTTATTGCCCTGGCCTTAAGTCCAACAGGGGAAGAAGAAGAAGATCAGAATGTACCAAAGATAGCTTCGTTGCCGTCTGATTCTACATTGAACTCTATCAGCTTAACAGAAGTGGATACTGTTCAAGGTTGGTATAGATCAAACTCAATATGGAGCAGCAATAATGGGACATTAAAAAAAAGAAGAAAATTTTGTTTTCTTATTGTGATTCTCATTATTCATGCTTTGTTGTAAGGTGAAACTGAAAACTCGTTAGAAGAATCTAAATCACAAGAGTACATAAAACGCTTTCTAGATATGTACAAAAATTCGAGATTGGGATCGTCTGTTCCAATACTAAACAGCACCAAAAGTGGCGACAGCAGCAACGGAGTTGATAATGAAACCACCAGAACTTGGTCGTTCTTTGGTTGGAACTCGCACAAAGACAATAATAGAACAAATAGACACTTGGGACTAGAAAATGACACGTTTCCACTCGACGAGTTTCAGTTTACGATTCCGCCAGATCCACGTCTCAGTCCATACAAAGCGTCCAACGATTTACTAAAAAAGCTTCCACCAGTCAAAATTTTGGTAAGCCATTATTTGTTCAAGTGCATTTACAGATTATATTAAATTTTAAAAATCGCACATGTTTTTTAGACATTGGAATTAGATCCATGCTTGGATGATTGTGTCATGTTTGCAAGGAAACTAAAATTATTGCAAAAACCGATCACTATAGACATCTTATCTGGCTTACCACATGGATTTCTTAACTTTTCGGTTGTAAGTTAAATATTTTGATGAAATTTACGTGTTTAATAAAATGATTTAAAATTAAAAGGCGTTTGAAAGGAAATTTTTCATAATCACAAGGTTTCTAAAGAAGCGCACGAAGCCTCACTGGTTTGTGTAAAGAGAATACGCGAGCTATTGGAAGCGTAACTACGAGTGATTAGAAAAGTCAGTATGAGAAAACAACTACAAATCTGAAATCGAAAGAAATGCCGAAATTTACAAGAGACGAAATTATTATAAATGGAAACAAATGTAGGGAGTTCGGCAGAAGTATACAAAGACAACTTTTATAGTTTAAAACGAATATCGTCCAATATTTAAAGGTCTGTAATAACTAATTTATCGAAATCTTTTGGTGAGATTTATTAATTTTTATACAATATTATTTTTATAATTGATAATTTAAAAAAATGCATTTTGACAAATTTAGTTTTTTTACATATTGGAAATGATTTGTTGTGCTACAAGACAGGGGTCCAATTATGCTAATTCTGAATTCTGACTCAAGCGTATTTATTACGAATGTTAACCACGAAAAATTCCAAAGAATAATTTAATTTTGTTTTATCGCCGTGAACCTTATCAGATTATTTACAATATATTTTTGTAATCCAAGCGTATTTTAAGACTATTTGTGACAGTTTTTGTTGCGTCAGTGCTTTGAAATAAGGTGCTTTTTATATTTATTCTATTAATCAATGTATGAAAATCATAATTTTAATGAGCTACTTTAAAAAGCGTTTTGTGCGGCATGAAAAAAAATTCCTTTATACACCATAAACAAAAATAAATTTCACGTAATTTCGTTTGTTTATAATTTTTTGTAAATAAACAAGATAAAATAGAAAACTATTTTGAATACACGAATTTTATTTCAAGTAAAATTTTTAAAACATTCATAAAGCTGCACTAAATTAATTCAAAAATCAAAAAGAGCGTAATCGATGTTTAGTATTTATTTAAACAGGAATCTCAAATTTTTGTGACTACCAAAATATTAATAAAGAACTAGTCCTTCAACGTCCATTGAAATTATGTATAATCCAAAATATAAATTGTACTAATTTTTATAATTCCTGATAAAAAAATTAAAAGTGAAAAAGAATATATTATAATTTACATTTGTCGATGTATATTTACATGCGATTCCAGACGCAGCATTTGACAAAGAGACATGCATCTTTTTAATCATATAATTTGTACAATAGATGGCTGAATGTAAAAGTACGACTCGATGCAATACAGAGAGTAGGTGGAGAGGAAACAGTTGTAATACAAATTTATATTTACTGGGCATTGGGCTGTTGTGACTGCTGTTGCGGCCGAAGTGTCTTTTGCAACACGTGCGCGTCCGCTGGTTCAATTCGCTTGTAGTAATGTTTTTTTGTCTCCACTATTTCGAAATTAAACTTTTTGTAAAAGTCGATGGCACCTTCGTTGTTTATTTGAACATGCCTGTGGGATGGACAAAATTGTCTTTTATCTCAAAATGAAAGAAAAATTTGTTTTTCATACAATGCGTTTTCATCAAGTAGAAGCTAGATATTTTTGATTTTAGATTTTGATAGAGCTGTGTAAAATAAAATTTAATTTCCAAACTGCATACTTTATTGTAATGTATACTGTTATTTCAAGAGTTTCAGCATTAGTACTCTAATTACTGCGGCAAAAATTTTGCAAGTAATAATTTACATTTTATTTTAAACTTATAATAAAATATTATAAAATTAAAAGTCACAAACTTACAAGAAAATAGAATCAAAGTTGCCGTCTTTCTCAACATAATTAAGAACATGCTGTACCATCACTGTCCCAATGCCAAGTCTGCGATAAGGAGACAAACAGCCTAATGTCATTATGTACAACCGTCGGGAATTTTCTGATGTATCTACTCTGCAGCAAACTGCTCCTACCTTGAAAAGTATATACTTTTAATTTGTCGAAGAATAAGTATACCTTTATTTATTGTAAACTCGTATACAAGCATATACATATATATTTACTATGAATACAAAATAAATCAAGATATTTACCACAATATCGTTATAATATACTAATTTCGCAAGTTCTCCTGCTTCCAAGACATCTTTGTAAAATTTTTCATTGTACGATACTGGAAACACAACTTGATTAAGTAATTTTAACTGTTTTATGTTGTGTGGCGTCACATCTCCTAATTCGATTTTTGCGCTGAAAGAAATTCATAATATAACGCTTACAATAAAAACCATGGACGTCCTACTTAATATATACAACAAAATATTTTGAAAAAACATTTTCAAACAATCATTGGATTTATAAATGTAGTCGTAAATATTCATGTTCTACAAAAATCTCAGAAAAAAGACTTATCGAAGAAAATGAGATGAATTTCATTTGGTAAACAAACACTACATAACCTTCAAATAGTAAATGCACTATACTACAATTCTATAAGCTAAAAATAAACACACATCAAACGATGGTCACGATTTCGAGTAAAAACTCGTCAGCTACTTATTACCGAACATACAAGGATACTTGTTCAATCAACAGAAATTACACTTGTGTACAAAAATTGGGAGAAAAATTTTCTACAGCACAGCACTTGAAGATTATACCTCAAAATCACAAGTAACAAAGAAAAAAAAAAAAAAAAACTCGAGCCCTCGGTGCGAAAAAATGTTTAAAAATTGGCATTCAAACAACTTTATAAGTGCAATGGAAAATAATAATTATTGTAAACGATTCAGCAAAACAGTTTCGGAGCAGCGCGCGAAAGCATCCGTCATCAGCAGCAACGGCGTGCATATATAACCTCTCTCGATTGTGACAAGCAATGAGGCCCCAAATTCCACACGGAACATAACTGCTTAAACCTGCCACCCACTCGCGGAAAACCACGACTTTTATAATTCATAATAAATCACTCACCGGGTCATTTTTTCTGATTTTCCAAAACGTCAACAAATTATTCGGCCTTCGAACGTCGCCGTCGGAGGACTCGGGCTGGCGCTTGACGGCGTCTGCTACTCGAATCTGAGTCGAATCTCTAAGTTTCTTCTCTCACTCTCTCTCCGTACTGCGGGCTACCGCGCCGACCGCGCGCTACCGCGGGCTACTGAAAATACTACGGAAGCCCGGTAGTGCCACCATGCGTGCTACGTCGCAAACAGCTGAAAATGCCGAATATGCTTACATACTATGTCGGAATCCAGTTGATCTGA
>JAPYYV010016182.1:0-10362 GCA_030522625.1 Copidosoma aretas
AGGGGGGGGGGGGAATGGTGGATTTTTTTTTTAGCACACCAGCGGGAAAACGGGTCGTTTTTTTTCTGCCGACCATCGGCGAGCTTTTCTTTTTTCTTTTTTTTTCGTCCCGCGGCGGCCTCTCCTCGCTCATCTCCGCGCGGGAGAGCGCGCGCCAACGTAACACGCAACAACAAGTGTACTACGTATTACAACGTAGGCTGCGGTATACAGCGGCGGCGCGGCGGCAGCCGCAGTCAAGGATTCACGCGCGTATCGCTCGTGGATTATTTCCCAAGAGCTCGCGAGCGGAATTATACCTACTTGCGCATACTACCCACGGACGCGGCGGTTGAGTTCTCTCCGTTCGAGCACACATAGAGGTATATTATATACCTGCCGCATAAATGCACCTGTGCATTACTTTTACCCGAAAGGAGCGCAGCGATAATAAGAAGGGAGCGCGACGGAGCGATCGGTGTTTAGGGACGGCCAAGCTATGACCAATGTCACAACAACCTGTTCGAAAGGCGCTATATTATAATGGTATTACGTATATATGTACCGCTCCCTGATGCACGCTGCACGTCCCGTCGACTGCGAGTGTGTTTATGGGTCGTGTATATTATACCGCAAACCGCGCCCTCGCTGGCTCATTGGACGCAACACACCAAGTGCGTCGTCCCGAGCGTATGAACCTCCGACCGTGCAGTTTTCTTTTTGATCGCGATCGACCTACTACGGTTATACTTTTTCGCCACGCTCTTCGACTCCTCCGTACTTGACGCCACAAACCCTTGATCGGCCTCTCGCTCGCGGACCGTCGCGGCGAGGCGCATCGTCGAACATGTTGACATCCCCGCACCGGCGACCGTAGTCCCAACAGCACCGTCTCGAGGCGATGGGACCGCGGAAGGAGGCCGGCGCGGTTGGTCATCGGAACTCGCGCAGTCATTCGGTGCATCAGTACACGCGATCCGGCTCGTAAAAACACCGTCACCGCTCGGACGCTCGACTCGCGGCTGCGCGCGTGCAGCAGTCCTGCAGCGGCCTTGAAAACGCTTCTGCACCGGGAGAGGTGAGGCTTTCTCGCGGGCGGGGGGGGGGGGGGCTTACGCACGGGGGTTGCGCTTTATTTGCCATGCACGGCTACTACAAACATCGGGTTCTGCACAATGCGTGCGTGCGCTGTGTGCGTGTGCATATGAACAAGAACTTGGCCTCGGAAAAACCGTGTCACCGCGCTCCGTGCAGCGTAGCCGCTGCATAGGTCCTGCGCGTAAGTGTACGAGAGGCGTGTGGGAAAGAGCTTTCGTCTGCGCAGGCTGTACGGGCAAGGTGTATCCGGGGGTTTTTATCGCGCGTGCTGTTGCACAAGCCGCGCAAAAACAGCGGTCGTAGAGGGGAGGGAAGCGACGTTTTCAGCGATAAAGGCACTCGGCGGCGGCAACCCTTTTGGTGCCCCCCCCCCTAAAAAAAAGGCGACGTCGCACACGGGGTTGAGAATTTTCGCATGGAACCGGTTATTCCGACCTCTCGCGGCCTGCGAATCGTGAGCGGCTGCGAGTCGCATCCCCGCCGAGGATATAGCGAAGCGCGGCGGTCGGGGCCGATCGACTCGCGTAGTTCGTTAACCGAGTTTGCCCAGGGCGACCGTAACCGGTATCATCTTGTATATATATATATATACTTTACCATAGTGCAGGTAGTGCAGGTACACGGGGGTATTATGTGTATAATAGTGGCGAACTTTGCGCTGTGCGAAAAAAAATACTCCCCTTTCGACCTGATGCCGATGCTCGGATGCTCAGCATGGATGGTAAGTTCATGCTCGTAGATATTAATCACTCGCTGCTCGCACTATGGGTTTTAATTTTTTTGGTCCACCGATGCGTGTGAAATGGACAACTTGAAGGTTTCGATTGCGTTGCTTTCGAAACGTATATTTTCGAGGTGTAAGTGTTGCGATTACCGCTGTAGTCGTAATTGATTTTACGATACGCTGAAAGAGTCATGAGTATGGAAGAAAATCGTTTAACGATCTGCGGACTTTTTTTTGGATCGCAGTTTTTTAGTCTGCCGACGTACAGAAGAGGGCGCGTGCATGTGTGTAATATATTATACTCCGTGCAGTGTGCACCTGACACGCACACTTACATCGGCAGCGGAAAATCGTCGGAGCTCGATCGGGGTAATCGTACAACATAATTCGTTACAATCGCTCGATTAAGTTTATGGCTGCGCGCGAGTGTGTTTGTAACGCGATGCGTGAGACGGAGACTCTGCTCGATCACCCAGCTGAGAAAGAGAGAGTCTATAATATGGGCGTAGGCAATCACACTGCGCGGCGTATACGTGCAGCCGTCGTCGTCGTCAAGGCAAGGATATACCCCCCCATTTCTGTCCTCGTTTCGTCCTGCATTTTATCTGCGTTTTTCTACACTCCGCGCAGTTGGACATGGAAAACTTGACCTCACAATACAATGGTAATATCTGCTCGAATTCTTCTCTCTCTCTCTCTCTCTCTCCCGTGACTCGACGATTATATTCCGCAGCGCACGGTCATGTACTCGACGCCATCAGCCGCCGTTCTTGCGACACGAGCCGAATGTTACCGGGCACAATTTATACGGGCGACCAACCCCAAGTCGCGTGAGTGTATTGCTTGTGCAAACATAGGCGAAGGCGAGAGACTCGTCGGGCTGCGCCGCGCGTTTTGACGAAACTTTGGAAATCGTCGGCGCTGGGCTGCTGGTGTGCGATTGCCCAATGCTGCGCAGCAACGAAGCGGGTCCCAAAAAGACGAGAGCTATGTGCTGGTTACACTTATACTGTGTGGCAGTAAGTGTATCGGTTGCTCGACGCGACGGCGTGACAAAATACGATGTATATTATACACGCGAGAGTCGGTACGGACTGGCTCCATCCGTAGATAAAATGCCTGCTCGAATAACTTGAATAGCTCGAATAGCGTCCCGATCATTTTTCGCAAACTGCAAAATTGGTGGGCCAAAGCGGTCGGCCGTTTCACATGCAGGTTCTACGGCACGGCCCGCATCCGTCCACCCGACGTCGAGCGGATCAACGATGATGAACAAAATTCTCCGCCCAACGGTTGCGTTCGCGCGAACAATTTAATTTCAACGAAATTCGTGCGAGTTCTCGGGTGAAAAGTTTGTCTGAAAAATAGGAAAATTTCGCGGGCCAGTAAGGTGAGAAACGGAGAGGGAGAGGCGTGGATTTCGCAGCCGCGTTGAATCTCTGCAACAAATTGCTAAAACACTGCAGTGTAACGTATTAGCACAGCCCCACGTGCCTATTTGTACGGTGTTAATATTGCAATGCAGCAGCAGCAGCAGCAGTACCTATTGAGCTCACGCTAATGGATTATCCTTTCAATCTCGCCGGTGGTGTTGTTAGATAATACTCATTTACCCGCTCGAGTTGCCGGGGGTTTGCAACACACACCGTACAGGCATACATTAACGGGACGCGTACTGTGTATACAGCGCGTCGAAAGAGGGACGGAGAAAGAGAGCGGAAGATTATGTACGGGCAAACGTGCGGTAATGACGCCGGCGCAATTTTTCATCGAACCGTCCCTCCTTTCTCCCTTTTTTTTTTTTTTTTTCACGTTTGGCACGGTGCGCGTGTCTGGGGTGGGTGCGGGGGGTCGCAAGCTCGCTTTTGGCTTACGACTATTCGGGAAGTTCACAACGAACGAGAAATCGGATTTATGATCTAATGATGATGAATAATTTTTACCTTGCACCGGTAAACTCGAAAGGTTGAAAGTGGTTGGAAACGTCCATGTCTCTTACCTGCAACAAAAAAGAGAAAATACGAATGGGTTAGTACGGAAGTATGTGCGTTTCAACAATGTTAATAAGGATAATTGTTCAACGAAAAAGTCATGAGCGAACGATAGGGACGGTCGTAAAAGTTTGATTCTTACGATCCGCACAAGATCGCAAGCTCCTGCACTGAATGGTAAATCAGAGAAACCCATCGGAGAGAGTCTCCCCCCGGCCAGTCGACCCCACCCACTATTCAACTTCTCAGGGCCCCGTGTCAAGTGTCATAATAATCGTAATCCCCGGCATAATCGGCATTTTCGTAACCCCCGGTACTTATTCGCAATATTCATCCGTGCAGCGTTTCGCAACGACGAGAGAGGCGAGACCCGAGCTACGGGGGGAGAGAGGCCGCGAACAAAGCGTCGTCGGCGCGCCGTTTTCACCGCTGCACAAGTGCATTTCTCGCTGTCGTTGGAAAAGCGAATCGATCCGCGGCTCGCGCCGATGGATCGTACGATGCCGTTACAACCGTGCGAGCGCATACACGCGTGTAATAATATGGGCATGCCGTAATCGTGAATCGTCATCGGCATCATGATCAGCGATCGTTCTCGCGCCGCTACACGCATGCACACGATCCCGCGCGAGGAGGGAGGCAGGGGGACCTTGCGAAAGTTACATCACCATCATCATCAAGGCTACGCACCATACTCACGCGACCCGCCGTCGTTTCGCGCATGCGAGCCGCCTCGGCACTCCGCGCCGTCGTGCAGCGTATAATGTCATAAGTATTGTATATTTTCCTTAGGAATAATCGCCCGCGGTGCATAATGCAACAGTGCCGCGCGACGGTTTTCTGCCCACGCCAATATGTACGTTCAGCGCCGAGCTGCGTGCGCTGCAGAGTCCATAATATCAGCATCGGCGAGCGAGCGATAATGTTGTGCAACAACAACGAGCCTTAGATCGGACCTATTATTATAAAACAGCTGCTCGCGTGCAAAAATTGATCAGTGACGTACGCGCATTGTCACACCATGCGCAGGCACTCCGCCTCAACTGGGCCTGCACCGTATATCTTATTTGATGCCAAGCGTCGTCGTATTGGACCATACGTATCTACACGGCTGCCACTTTCAATTTTGCCCTTGACATTACGTAAAACTAATCGCCACCGCAACTTACAGCGGCCTATCGATGCACGAGCGCATGCAGCAGCAGCACATATTTTACACAGACAGGACAGCTTCCTCTCTCCCTCTCTCGTTCGGTGCGCGAGCTGCATATGATTGTAAAATAAGTACAGCCTTTTAGCCGATCGTCCAAGGAGAATTTCTCGATTGGCATGTTATTTCGAGTTTTTATGGATTTTCCTTTGTTCTGTCTTTTACGCTTGTCCACATGGACAACTGCGATAACAATAGAAACTTACATATTACATATACAAGTGCTGATTTACAGTAGCCAAGCGCATAAATCAAAATTATAGCGGCTGAGTTTTTATGAAAACCTAAACTTGTACCTACAAGCCAGGACTTATACTACTGTATTCATCAGAACAAAGGGGGATACGAGTACAATATGCGTCACACTATTATTATTATTATTATTATTGCTAATTTTTTTACCCGTTTGGTTTTGCTACCTGGGATGGAGGAGCATCGGATTTATTTCGACTCGCGATTTCGTATGGAATATAATAATCATCATTTTTAAATATTTTCGAGTTGTTGGTAATCTGCAACTTTGGAATCTACACTTTTGTTTGAAATATTTTTCATACATAATGGAATACTCTACCATGGGATTCATAATTTAATTTGCACTCCATCCGAAAATCTTCCAACATCTTCTTGGAATCTGCAAAAATCTCAGTCTTAGCTTGATGCAAGTGCCGCTCTGCCAAAAGAATAGATCAAATTGAAATCACAGCTGTAGCCACAAGCGCGAAGAACGAAAACTAATCGAGCCGTTTGAAAGCGCCCGTCATAACGAAACCATTATTTTGACACGTGCAAACCATGAAACCCCACTGGTTTTGCAAGTCGCCCGATTGGATGACGAAATCGCAAAACAGCAGCGTTGGCAGTAACACGCGGCAACGCGAGCGGTGGATAACCTCGCGAACTGCACGGACCCATTGCTGGCGCAAAAAGAGGCGGCGATGTATAGGCTGGATCGGCCAAACCCATATAATACCATTGCACTCGAGCCGTGCCCGATACCCGCGCACACTTGGGCCATTATCCGTTTCTCCCCGGTTGTTCTTCGTCTTCGCGTCCCTCCTCCTCGCCATCTCCTCGGCCATCGCTCTTTTCACGATCAAGCTCAAGGATGGATGCGTATATATACATCGGGCACAATACGGGAGCCTTTCTATACCTGTAATACTTTCGTACATCGTGTAAGATCCGAGTGCCACCCTCGGTCTCGTTTTACGACCCTCCTCCTCCTCCTCCTTCGTTTATCGCTCGCGATGTCGCGCTGCAGCCTCTCTCAGCAGTCTCAGCCGAGGACGTTAACTCTGATGGGCGGAGGGTTTCAATGACTCTCACTTTTGTGCGTTCCAATCATCTTTTGCACTATACCGAGTATAACATCAGCCACGGCAGACGAGAAGCTCCCCGGACTTGAGTTTGTTCATGTTTTTCAATAACTTCATGCGCATAGGCGGTCATCACTTTGCAAGTCGAGGCCACAAATGTACTAGCGTGACGACTGTGAGCGTAGGTGGATAAAACCATTTGTAAATATATTTTATCATCCGACTCCGTACTGAGTCAGACAAACGTGACTTGTTGTACACCCTCGGGCACACCGGCTGTAAAATTGATAAGCAATGGGTTTAGTCTTGCTCTCGATAAGACGGACTAATGGAACGCTTTCAATCCTGCTACGGTAAACACGAGCCTGCAGTGAGCTCTGTCCTCTTGTATATAACGTGCAAGTATGTCGAATGAACGGAGAAGATGATAGTTTTCAAATATTCGGGCGAATATTTGGTCAATGCTCATCCAGAAATGAAATGGACAGAAAAGTCGAGTGGAATGAAAATGGGATCCGCAGTAAGTAGTCCCATAAACAGAGAAAACAGAGAGAGCTCACGTAGCACGTATCTATATAATATACAAGAATCCAAAACAACTTGTGCATCAGCCAAGCCGCACGAGCGTCGTATGATGGGGACCTGCAGCAGGAATAAGGGTTGTATACAACCCGAGGAGGAGCCGTTTATGGCCGCAGCCGAGGACGAGAGTGAAAAAGCGCACGAGAGCGAGCGAAATGATTTTCACGTGGCGTTTCGGCCCGAGATTCGCTGCCGGGGCGAACGGGAGACGGAGGAGGATGATGGAAGCGCGACCCGGGAGATGGAAAGGAACATGTAGGTACGAGGAGATGCTGCTGCCGAGAGAAGTGGATAAAGACCGCACGGCCGTGGAGGTGGAGGAGGAAAGAGCGTCTTATGCATAATTCATGCAGGTGTCTTCCACGTATTTTCGTGTTTAAATATTTGAATACCTCCTCCTTGCCTGCACTGCTGCTGCTCTCGTGTGTATATAATACTCGGGAGAAAGGAAAGAGCGCCCGTCGTCGTCGTCGAAAGGAAGATGAGTTTTGGAAAAATATTCCGTCGTCGCTTATTCATGCGGGGCTTTTCGCCTCCTTCCCGATCTTGTATATCTGCTGCAGGTATATACATATAACACGACGTGCACACGCCTGTACTTGTGGGAACGACATCTGCACGGTTGATGCGCGGGGCTCGGAGGAAACGGAGAAGATTGTCGAAAATCGGTTAACTCCATCAGGCTCGGACTTATCGTCTCACGTATTGTATATATACCTGTTGTTAACAACAAGTGTGACGGCCGGAGGATATTAAGTACCCTGGGGGTCGATACGCTGCTCCGCAGAGAGAACAGTCGCGGTGCGTATGTATATATATATGGTTTTTCCAAATTCGAGGGTCACCGGAAGTCTTTGACTCAGGTATAATACCTATACTGCAGGGTCTTTGGTTGGACCCGTTTCGCTAGATTTGTGGGAATCGCGCGCCTGAGGGGAATGAAATGACGAAACTCGACTGGCCATCAGGTATATGAAATGGCAGGGGGGACTGAGAGCTGAGAAAATACCTGTACGTGCGCTTGGGCCCTTAGTTTCGTGGCGCTGAGCGAGAGAGAGAGGAAAAGGGAGATCAGAAATATGTACACATCAGGGTCCGGAGCGGCTCTTGGGCTAATGCGCCGGGGACATATTACGAGCCGTTGCTGTATTTTTATCCAAAGTACTTGTATACACCGGGATCTACTCGCGGTGTGCACGCGACTATATGTGGCCACCACGACGTGCTCGTGTATATTGTGCACCTCGGCCGGCAAATTGAGCGCAATTAGAGCCGACCGCAGGCCAAGTTAGAAGTGACCCCGCAGTGTCCCGGGCGATGATCTCTGCTGCTCGTTTTCATCGTTCGCGCGTCCAAAGCAATATCGGAGAGAGAACCGTTGGGCAAGATCATCGTGAATGACGCCGAGCATAATATACCTTCCTCCTCCGACTGTCTGTCTGTCTGTGGTGGCCGGCTTTTCAATTTTGAGCTTGCACGGTACTCCAGCGCGTATTACGCGAACACCGTTCGAAAGGTGCCTCGTTTTCAACACGCAGTACCTAAGTTTCGTTTTGTTTTTCCCCCTCGAATTCGCTCCGAGGCGGCTCCGGGTGAAAGTCGAGTCCGGGCGGAGAGAGCCTTGGGAGCCGTCGTCACGAGCCTCGCGAAATCCTCGCTCCTAATTTTCTAATCTCCCCGGCTCGTGCGGCAGCGAAAACCAACTCTTGCGCAATAATAAGAGGATGATGGCCTGCCAGCTCCTCCGGCTGGATGTTGTTGGTACTGTGAGTTATACACTCCGTGGACACGATCGTAATAATAATATGGAAGCGCCTGCAGAGCGCGATGGTATAAACAAGCGGGGGGGGGGGGGGGGGGCCAAAAGAAACACCGCGCCGGCGGGCGGGGGGGGGGGGCGCTTTATCGGGGCTTTTTCTTTCTCTCTGCATCTCTCTTTCGTTTTTTAATTTTTCAACGCGCACAAAAGGGGGCTAAGGCCG
Organism: Copidosoma aretas; assembly: GCA_030522625.1. Lineage (NCBI taxonomy): Eukaryota > Metazoa > Arthropoda > Insecta > Hymenoptera > Encyrtidae > Copidosoma > Copidosoma aretas. Next base: position 8,886 of record JAPYYV010016182.1, read on the forward strand.
CGACGCCACCGCGGCGAGGTCGCCTCATTGTTGCTGCTGCATGAAAATTAGTCGTCTCCAAAAGGAGCTGCTGCAGCGTATGGGTTTCTGATGCGGGGATTTCCATGCCGCACAATGGTCGCAGACGCGTGCGTTGTACTTTCAGTTCGTTTTAGATTTTTGGTTAGCTTTCCCGGCCGAGTTTGGTGATTGTTATCGGCAGTGCCCTTCTCATGGTTATGGTTTTCATTAGAAATCGGTTCATCATCGATCTATCTAGCCGACAGTTCTGATCTATACTCACTTTGTACATTTGAGAAATGACATGCTTGCTTTGGCTTGAACGTATTATGGAAAGGCTCGCGCGAAGAAATGAACAAACGACGGCGTTGACTTTGTATCGCGAATCGATACTTTCAAACGAATAAATTGGAAATTTCAAATGTACTTTTAAAGTATGGTCTAGAAATACCGTTGATTTTTTGGATGCAACTTCTTGTATGATATCTGACTGAATTGTAAAGACTAAAGTTTTACTGTTGCCAAGAATATTCCACGGAACAAGAGAGCTATGAACAAAATTTTACAATAAATACATCAAAAAACTTCAAACTTTGGCACATGGCGAATAAAAATTATGGTTGGTAAGCTTACTTTGTTCTATTGGTCGAAAGAAATAGAGATCTCTATTCATTTTCACCCATTACTTCTTACAGCTTGTACTACGTCACTAAATAAATTCCATATTCTAAGAATTCTCGTTTTGAATAAATTTAACACGAAGTTATCTTGCCAGTCAATGATAAAATAAGTAAATCAGAACAGAGGAGTGTTGTGCAAAGCTTCGCTTGTTGGAAAAGGAAATTCGTGTACATAAAAACTGCAAGGATGAAGGATGAAAACTTCAACGTTGAAACTTATCGTGAAAGAGACTGATTTTCACAGCGTCACATTCCTACAATGTTAAGTTTCCATGTATTCACATATGTAAAAAGAGAACGGTGAATAAGCCTTGCTTATCTGTCAACAGCGCTTGCACATTTTACCAATTTTCTCGTTTTACAAAATCCTCGAACCCTCGACCTATAATGCCATTCGGTCCAAATAACGATTCCAAATTCACTTTCCTCTCTCTTTCAACGTGATTTCAAAAAGAATCGACCCTTGCGCGAGAAGAGAGACAATCCCGAAATAATCAGCCCAGGGCCCGAGAGCATGAGCGGCGAATCGGTTCGCGCGCTCGCTGCACGCATCGGGGGTCGATTTGCAATGCAGTCGGCGCTCCGTGCGTTCGTAGTAGGGGGGGTCGGGTTTTATTTTCTATACACACAGAGCGCCCGCTCGCAGCAGCAGCAGCAGCAGCGCACGTGTCCGAAATCGACAGGAGAGCACCGATGCAAAAGTTTATTGGCATTGTCGGAGCGAGCCCCCCGACGGGAGCCCATGCTGCCGACCCCCTTCCCGTGCTGCTGCAGTATACGTATGCATGCATGTGTAT
>JAPYYV010016185.1:0-11883 GCA_030522625.1 Copidosoma aretas
GTTTCATTTGATGGATTTTGATCCGCTGAATCCAACGGTGTCCTTGTTTATACCCCGAGCGGGACAAAATCTCGAGATATTTCAGCTCAAAGTTGTACTTTTTAATATGAGCTCAGATGCCAGAGCATTAAAAACTCAGCTTTGCAGGCATTTTCCAACTCACAATGAAAAACCTGAGCAGACATATTATGATGTACTTGTAGAAAAATCTCCGTTTTTCTTAATTCTGTCCTGCGAAATGCTGGTAACGGGGCATTTTTAAAATATATTTGCCAAGAAAGATGTGAAAATCAGTTTCATGGTTATGAGATAGACACTAGCAGAATACCGACACTGCTGTATATATATACCTATATATATATACACAAGTCAAGCTCTCATACTTGACTTGAGCAGTAGACAAGGGAGCTACCTTAAACAAAAACTGGAGTCCAGCCATATCGATTAAAATAAGATTTGTTAATCTAGTCCCTTTCATCGAAAGTTGCAGCGATCTAAGGAGGCTCTTTACCCAAATGAATGTTGGGCCACAACATTGAAACTTACAGATATCATCAAGTAAATGAATATGAATCTGTCCTTAAAATTTCAATATAGGTCATTGGGCAAAATTTTGAGAAAAAGCTAGTCAAACTTTGAATTTGTAACACAGGCCCTATAAAAGGTAATGAAATTTTCACCGTTAGGTTTGAGTATCTTCATGGCATGATGAGCCAGGTTGATAAAAAACTATTGACTATAATTTCTGATAATGCTTTTTTCAATGGTATTTAGAAAAGTGCGTGTTATCGGTCATTTTTAAAAGATATCAGAGTAAACGTAAACACGCAATCCAACTCACTATCCTGAATACATGGAAAACGTTGGGTGATATTGACTAGTCACTCCACGCGGCACGACATATTTCACACGTTTACTTTCAGAATTTTTTTCTGCTCAATATTGAGGTCTGATAATTCATGTACATGTTTTCAAAACATTAGGGAATAATCATGTATTAAAAATATTCCATCATGTATTATAAATTCACAACAAACTTTTAGTGATTTAAGATATCACTTTTCATTTATAATTTTTTCTGAATAATCAATAACGTATTTCAATATTTTACGAATTTTTTGAGAAACTAGAGCATTTGTGAAGTATACCTGAATTGTTTTGAGTTGATTCATCGACTATCCGTTCAACACAAGAGAGTTTAACATTGTGGTCAGTCTTGACTCACGCAGCCAGTAAAGAGCCTCCTTAAGGACGTTCAGTAGGGATCAAACCCTCCAATGAATTTTTTTGAAATTTTGACTAGACGTTTTTATTGTTGTTACAATAAATCTGTCAAAATTTTAAAAGGTTCATCTGTTTTGGATTCGATATATTGAGTTTCAAAGTTCAGTCATTTCAACACGGTCGCTTATGAGAAAACTGATCAAAACTCAGTTTTCAGAAAATTTGCCCCAAACAATTTCGCCAATTTTTTTATATGTCACAGATAATGTTATTAGTTTAATGTATACCAAGTTTCGCGACGATCATCTGAATTTTTCTGCGAAAAAAGAAATTAAAAACATTTGAAAAAAACGATACGGCAATGTCGTGAGGGGACTCGAGCTTCCGGCTTCACTCGCCAGGTGGCCATAAGTCTCGAAATCGCTTTCCACGAAGGGAAATTTATTCGTGTATGTATAAATGAATGTATGTATATAATTTAAGTACATGTAGAACTGTGGGTATATCTACATCAATTTTATGCAGCGTTGCCAATTCTTCACTCGCTGCCTGTTTCCCCTTGCCCCTTAAAGGTTAACCATCGCTTACTGTATGGAACTTTCTTAAAGAAATGCATTAAGCAAAACAGAAAATAAAATTTTGTGGATACTTGGAAAAAATTCGTCATTTTGCTTAAAATGACTGTAACTTTTGATCTGGTCCACGGAATTCAACAAGCATGTTTTTAATTGATTGAGCATTACTTTGGCTTTCATTTAAGCCAATTTTAATCATGTAATATATATTATTACTTTGCTACTCGCATTGAATATGGCACTACCGTATATCGATACATCTCGCGAAAAAAGGCCAATATGTCAAAACGCCGAGACACGTGTCTAATATTTTTGTTCAAAAATGCTGTTATAAAATGTTGTTGACGATCCGTTGTCACAAATTGAAATAACGACGAAGATTGACTTTGGGGTGGTCCGAACCGACAAGGTCGGAACAGATATTTCGAGCTTAGGAGTGCTCTTACAGCTCGTAGACAAAACGAACAGACTTTTGCACTTGCAGGATATCTGTCACCAACAACTATCATAAGAAAGTACAGTTTAAAAATCTGGCAAAGAACACCTAGTAGTGGTTTTACTTGCCGTCGTAACAGACCAAAAATTTTGTACGGGCAACTAACCTACAATCAAATGCTTGGCTTTCGAAAAGATCATAATATTAGACAGTGCTGGCGCATTTGCTTGTTTACTTTGTATCTCTACTTGAAACGATATCCGCCAGGTGGAACTGCATGGCTAAATAGAGGGGTTTTTAAGCGATTAGTGTTCAAAGGACGTTTTCAGTGCAAATCTCTGAACAAAATGTTGATGTGGAAAATCGTATGTATTAAATGATAATTGGCGCGAATGCGGTATTATTGTAATCCAAAATGCCTATAATTTACAATGTATTTGCGAGGATTTGGCAAAATAGCTTCATTTTTCCGTGAGATAAGCGTTTGTAAGCGAAATTGAGTTTGGGCCATGGATCGGAACAGACATTTCGGCTATTATTTAGCGATTTTTGTCCTGGAAGGTTGCAAAATTTTACATGTAATACCACTTTTACATATCTCGATTTCATTTGTAACCGGGTGTACGAGCCTTGGACGCCATTTGAGCAACTTACGAGAGAATCACCCATCTATATAGTTAACAGCGAAATTATTAGGTTTGTATTTCTTATGATATTGCTAAGCATTCTTGGAAACATTTCTGGGCTGTTTTAGGTCCCAATGGACGGTTACTCCGTCGAAAGTGGCTCTCTTGTATTAAAAAAGTATATTTTTCTATCCTGAACCTTTAATGGAATTAAACAAAATGTTAAGTTCATAACTAGTGTTAAAAAATATTTGCAAATTACTGTTTTCACCACAAAGTCTTCCATCACTTTTTTTTTTTTTTTTTTTTTTTTTTTTTTTTTTTTTTTTTTTTTTTTTTTTTTTTTTTTTTTTTTTTTTTTTTTTGGGTTTTTTTTTTTTTTGCCTTTATATGCGAAATTAAATGAGTAGACTGTAAAATTTGTGTCTTCATACGCCAGGACCCAGATCAGAGAATTAACAATAGGGCTATGAAATGCACCACGGGAGACCTATGGTTATAATAACACTCTCTAAGATTTTAGTATATGTCCCAATATATTATAACAAATCACTTAAAACTAATATTACAATAATTCAGTCACTTTTAGTATTTTCTGTATTGAGGTGATTGTACTTAATTTGAGTATTACAGATTATGTCGGTTCAAAGGCAAGGTAGTAAAACAAGCCTACTTAAGCAGGAAAGGCGGGCTGAGCGCCGCAGCAGCGAGCTACTCGATGTATGTACATAGCTCGTGCAATTGGCTACAGTTTAAAGTCCGTGTGAACTTACGATCGGTCGCAATCTATTAATAAAAATAGCGGTGCTAGCATCTAAAGTCAAAACTGATACATTCAATTTCCAACAAACTCCTCGGGTTGATAGAACGGAGTGTCAGCGCAGAGAAATCAATCAAAATCAGAAAATAAAATGTACATGGTAACAACTTTTAAAAACAAAAGACAATAATAAAAACTTCGTTCTCCGCGAGTTGATAGACAACAATATCATTAGTTGAATATCAAAAAGGCAAACTGTTAGATCATTAAATTAAGAACTTATCTGTTTTTAATTGCTTAAACGTGATTATCAGATTTCAGTGAAAATAAATGTGCATTGCATTACCACTTACAATAATGATATCAATTAGAAATGTACAATTGATTGAAATCAAACATTATAAAGTAAAATAAAATTCTTTCTGAATTCGTTTTGTAACGTATGACCAAACAATTTTAAATCAATAAGGAAAATGGTCATAAAAAATCGAGGTATTAAAATATCAAACAGATGGATCTGGTTCAAGCTTATTTATGGCACGCAGCAGAACCAATTTGTGAATAGGTCTATCAAAAACAGAATGAGCAGTTTTATTTTTTCAATTTTTGCTACTCCGACCAGAAATTCAGTATTATTATAGACTTCAACAACACGTCCTAACGGCCACACCAGAAGAAGTGATCTCGTTTTTAATAAGAACCAAATCACCAATCTGTTAAGATCTTTTAGGAACCAACCATTTGGATCTAGCCTGGGGTAAAGTTAAATATTCTGAGGACCATCTTTTCCAAACAATTTGAAGGGCCTGTTTTATAAGTTTCCAACGTTTAAGCGGTGATATATTTTATAACGTACAATTAGGCTCTGGAACTATATACGAAGGCATCAATATCAGAAAATGAGCTGGAGTCAAAGGGTTTAAATCATCAGGGTCGTCAGAAAGTTAAACCTATAGCCTAGAACTCAGATAAGCTTCAATACAGCATAAAAGTGTGGAAAATTCAACAAAGGTCAAAAGTTTTCACCTACTACACGTTTCAAATAAAATTTTGTATATTTGGCTGCTGATTCCCAGAACCCCCCAAAGTGAGGGGCTGCGGGGAGGTTAAAATTCCAACGCGTACTTAAATCGCTAAAAACGTGATTAAAGAAGACTGCTTAGTTATGTTATGCCACATTTTTCTAAGTTCAGAGTTCGCTCCAACAAAGGTAGTACCTTGATCACTGTATATAGCGGTGCATTGGCCACGTCTAGAGACAAACCTGTGGAAAGTAGCAATGAAAGCCTCAGAAGAATAATCCTTAACCAACTTCAAGTAAATAGCCGTGGTAACAAGACAAATAAAAACTGTGACATAACCTTTTAGAGTACCCTTTTCACGATGATTGGTAATACATATGGCAAAGGGCCCAGCATAGTCAACACTAGTTCTTTGAAAGGGTGGACAAGGGATAACTCGTGAGCTAGGTAGATCACTTATAAGTTAGGACTCAGTATTCGACAAGTATCTTCTGGAAGGAATGCAATGTGAAATTTTAGCCCTAACAACTTGACGTCCATGTAAGATGCAAGACTTGTGACGAATCGTTAGTAGTATTAATGGTACACCTTCATGAAGGGTAAGTCTGTGATAATATTCAATTATAAGAAAAGTCAAATGATCTTTGTCAGACAAAATTATAGGATGTTTCGTATCAAAGTCTAATAAAGCCCTACTGATACGACCACCAACATTAATGATACCTTTGCACGGAAAGGGTCGTAAGCTGCGCAATCTAGAAGAGTACGGTAGTGACATATCTCGACCCAATGGTAGTTCTTGACTTTTACTTAAAGCTTGATAATCAGCTTAAACATGAGTATGTTGATGTTGGAAAACCAAAAACATACATGCACTGTTAATTTTGGGTATAGTAGGGTAGGGAGTATCAAACATCATGAAGACTCTTGCGTCCATAAAAGACAGAGTGTCCTTTAAGCTCGGTAACAAACATACTTCAAAGCGTTTAAAGATTGAGAGCTTGTCGTTTCTCGTTTGACAAAGTTTGAACATCGATACCAAAAGCGGAGACAATACGCATTCAATCGTAACAATCGTTTCCATTTGGAACAACGTTTCCAAAGTGTTACGTAAGAATATTGCGATTCATCAAAAATGTTAAAGTCACTGACGGTAGCTTCAGCACATTCTAAGAACTTAGCTTGAAATTTGGGGTACATCGGTTCAATCTCATGTAGTATTTTTGGACCGTTGAACCACAAATTTTAGCCAAGCAATTGACTGGGAAAAATACCCCTAAATGCTATGTCAGCTGGGTTCTGTTTGGACGTTGCATGATGTCATTTTGCACGTTGCGTGTTGTCATGTATTTTTGAACACCTATGGGCCACGAAGATAGGCCATCTGGAAGGTACACCACTCAACTAATACAACACATTTCTAGAGTCAGACCATAGATGTGCTTTGACATCATTCATAGGTATGATTTCAGTCAATTTTCAGACTACGATATATAAGAGCTGAGCTGCACATAGTTCCAGTCGGAGAATACTCAAAACTTTAAGAGGAGCTACTCTAATCTTAGCCACTTGAAGAGAAACATGGAAATTGCCACCCCGAACTACACGTAAATATACTACAGAGGTAAAGGCATTTTTAGAAGCGTCAGTAAATCTATGAACTTCTATCGTTTCACAATCGGGCGCATATTGGTTCCATCTGGAAATTTCGATTTGCTTCATTAATGGTGCTTTAAAATGCCAACGTTCCATCAAATCTACTATACTAGAAGGCAAACTGTCATCCCAAGAGATGAACAATAACCAAAGAGACTGAAACAGGATTTTACCAACGATAATAGAGGGAGAAACCCAACCCAGTGGGTCGAAAAACCTGGCTAACTGTGCCAAAAGATTACGCTTAGTCCACTTTTGAGGAGTCGCATTTAAGGATACCTAAATATAAAATACGTTTAACGATGAGTTCCAATGAAGAGCTAGTACAAAAATCATTTTCCCTTCATCAGTCAAATTTTCAAGAGCATAATCCGGGTGGTCAGTTGGCAGCTGAGCTAGAACCTCCTTAGAGTTTGATGACCAGTTACGTAGAGGAAATCCTCTGAACCTGCATAACTCTAAGATTGGAAACTTTTAGTCTGGACCTCTTCTAAACTATGTCCACCCACAAGGCAGTCATCTACATAGAAATCTTTTGCGTAGGATATTGGCGGCTATAGGATGAGAACCGGAGTAATCATTGGCAAGTTGGGGTAGCACACGGTTAGCAAGATAAGGTGAGCATGTCGAACCGTAAGTAACAGTGGTTAGGGCATATGTATCCGTTATTGGGCTCAGACTGACTAGGGCGCCATTACATGGTTTGAAATCTTCGATCCTCAGAAGCAGCTTTAATTTGTCTGAACATTTTCTCAATGTCAGCAGTGATGACGGACTCATAGAATCTCCATTTCAGTACTATGTCAAAGAGATTCTTAAATACAAGTCTGAGTTTCTTGCTCTTTAAAACTCCGTGATACGGTATATAAACAATAGTATATTACGACCCAAGGCCGTAAAAAGAAAGAAAGTCTCAGATCGTCCGAACGTCGTCGTCCGAGGCGAGGCTGAAGATGATAAACGGACGATCTGAGGCTTCTTTACTTACGGCCGTGGCCAGTATACGATTTTTCTGTGTCCCTCGGCCGGGAAGTCGAATGGCTGGGTCGCGCAGCGGCCCGAAAATTGGACTTTCGGACGAGGTGTACAGAAAAAGGATTTCCTGAATCTATGGAAACTTCCTTTATATGTCCTAACCTCAAATATTTAGACATAAAAGCCACATGAGCTTTATGCAAGGAATTATCCCTCAATCATTGCGTTCTAACTGATCAAACATTGCTAATGCAGACAGGTAGGATTGCCGTTTCAACTGTTGAAGAGTTAGTGGATCAGTCTTAATCGGCAAGCGAACAATGTACCTTCCGTTTTGATCTCGAGCGTGTGAGTGCGAGAAAATTCCCTCACAGGCAATTTCGTTCTGTAGTAGTTTAGTTCGGGTCAAAAACTTTTCTTCAACGACCCAAAATCTCTGAACCAATTCGTTCAAGGGCATATCTTCAGTATGTAACATAATCAAGGAATTTCTATCTGTTCCCAGTGAAGTCGGCACAGGACCTGACAGCAATCATCCTAGCTGCGAAACTGTAGCGATGGGAAGATCATCAAAAACTCTACGAACTCCTAGCCCAATTATTAATGCATGAGCTGCCGCATCAAGTAGAACATCAATTTTGTCTAGATTAAAGAATTCAGGATCGGCTGACGTAAAATCACCAAAGACTGACAAGTCTGCCGAGTTAATACCGATAGAAGGCATGTATAAAGTGATTTTTGGCACTACTATAGCTTCTAAGGAATAACTAAAATCTGGTCCAAAGTGGGGTAGAAAGTCTAAGAATAAAGCTTTACTGGAAGCCAGAGAAACTGCTTCCCTGACTCCGGAGAGCGTAACGTCAACCCTCTTCTGTTTCAACTTCAATAAGTCGCTAAGTGATTTTGTCATAAGTGAGCATTGAGAACCCTGATCAATCAAAGCCCTTACTAGAGCATTACTTGAGTGGTCGATAGAACTCACATCAATCCTAGCAGTAGCAAGAAGAACACCAGGAAATTTTAGGACACCACTTCTTTCACTGAAACAAGATTGTTCATTAACACCAAAATCAGTAGAGAACGTATATTTATTTCTTTTACAATTTTTACCGAAGGTTATTGCCTGACTCACTGAATTGGGTGATCTAACCTCGGGTGGTGAAGGTGTCTTGGTGTCTCTATGCATTAAGGTATGATTAATTTGGCTACAGTGTTGGCAAGTGGAAGCGGAAGTACATTTTTCATTCCTATGTGGCCCAAAACAATTGACACATAGTTGTGTTCTCAGTAAAAGATTCCACTTCTCCTTTCTAAGCAAGGCTTTAAAAAGATACACAAAGGAAGTTTGTGTTCTGACTAACAAAAAGGACAACTCATTTTCGTGGCAATTACAGTTTGATGGGAACAAAATGACTTATTTACCTTGACAGTTTGATTGGTACGGCTACTTACTGGTTTACTGGGGTACGACTCAAGCGTTAGGATTTGTGAAGAGATAAACTCATGCAACTGCCTTATAGTGGGAGGACTACTGCTTATTCCTTAAACCTTTTGCCAATCTCGATTTGTATAAAAGTTGAATTTACTAACTACTAAAGCAATAAATAAGTCAGCATCACCTATATTTCGTTCCAATAATAAAAGAATCTTATGGTCTGAGCATTTCTGTAGATAATCTCTTGATTTCAGGACAATAATTACCTTTTATTGCTTGACAGTAAAGCATAGAAGAGGTATAAGTATTAATAAGATGAAGTTTATTGTCATAATACTGTATTAAGGTATCTCAAGCTTGAGTATAATTTTCTTCAGTAAGGGGAATATTCTTGATTAAATCCGAAGCCTCACCGTTCAGATACACTCTAAGGTGTTAATACTTTACGATATTAGGGAGCTCCTGTTTTCTATGAACTATTACCCTGAATACATCACGGAAATTTTACCAAGAAGTAAAGTCACCTAAAACATGGGAGGTCGATAGTAGGTAACGATGAGATAGCAACACCTGGATTCAAGTTAGGTTGTTGTGAGTGAGTAGAATCAGTCGAATCACCTAAAGACAATAAAAAATCTTCAAAATCTTCCTGCACCGTAAAAGATTCTTCCTCAACTACATCCAAAAATTTCTCTTTGAAATATTTATAAGCTATTGGCAAGGAAGACAACTGTATAATATCAGCATGAATTTTTTTAAATGATTCATATGCTACTTGAAGTTGCTTCAGTCTAAAGGACGCCTGGTCACTCGATTTTGTCCTATTTTATTAATATGAGCAAAGGCATTTGTAGTCTTGTCTAAATGTCTAAATTGTTCTTCATAAAGTGGCTCCATATTGATAGAATTTAAATCAACGAACCAGGTAAAACAAGACTACCCAAGCTTCAAGAAAACTATCTGTGGTGCAAATGAGCGAACTCGACTCACACAACAGACAAAATTATGCACATTCCAAGCAAAGACATCAAATAGAATCAATTGCATTGAAGAACAGTTATTATCTACAATGATAAATTTAACTAATGCAATATATACGCTTTATTAAACATAAACTCTTAAAATAACCTTGAGTTTGTAAAGTCACACTAAAATAACAGAAGCAGCAGCAACGGCGATAAATAGCCAGCAGCGCCGGCAACAGCACTCTCAAGGCTAGCAGAACTGGCGGCCGCAAGGACAAAGGCCCGCAGGACAGGCAGGCAGCAACAGGCAGTACGACGGAGGCCCGCTGTACAGGCAGCAGCAGCAGCAGGCAGCACCGCAGCTGCACGACGAAGGCCCGCAGAGCAGGCAGGCAGGCAGGCAGTACTGAAAGCCCTGGCTGCCGCGATTAGGCCAGAGTCTTGCAGAATAAGCAGGCACCAGCACTCTTAAGTCCAGCAAAGCCGGCAGCCACAAAGACAAAGGCCTGTAAAACAAGCAAGCAGGCAGCATACTCAGGACCAGCAGAGCTGGCAGCCAAAAAGACAAAGGCCCGCAGAATAAGCAGGCAGGCAACTTTTAAAGCACTGGCTGCCACGATGAAGCAGGAGTCCTGCAGAACAAGCATGCAGCAGCAGCAGACAGTAGTGATGCACAACATCCAGTAATGGGGTCTACCACACGGTCTACCGTCGACGAGATGCAAACCCAAGATGGCGAGTTGCTACTTGCCCGTGCACACTGCTCACGACGCACTCTGCTGCACGACGAAGGCCCGCTGTACAGGCAGCAATGGCTGACACTACTGCTTCCCGTCGTAACACCATGCTGACTCAAAATGGCAAGCGGCTACGAGCTCGTGCATGATGTACCAAGCAAGCCAGTAAACACCAAGGCCACCTCTTGACCTGCCACACCACGCTCTTGCGTGTGTGTTAGAAGGATACCACTATATATATGTGTATATATACGGCCAGAGCGCCACGCCGTCGCGCTGTCCGGAGTCCGCCTTGCACCCAAAGTAAAGCCAAAATGGCGCAATTTTGTGACACCACGTGCCTAAGAAAATTTGCAGCCCAATTATCCTCTACTCTGATTCGGCTTAAAGGACCATGTGCGGAATTAGATAAGTGAACTGTAAAATTTGTGTCTTTATACGTCAGGACCCAAAGCAAAGAATTAACAATAGGGCTATGAAACGATACACGGGAGACTTATGGTTATAATTACACTCACTAAGACTTTAGTATGAATCACAATGTATTATAATAAATCACTTATAACTAATATAACAATAATTCAGTCACTTTTAGTATTTTCTGTATTAAGGTGATTATACTTGATTTGAGTATTACAAATGATGTCGGTGCAAACGCAAGACTACCTGATTGCTTGAGCGGGCATGGCGGACTGAGCGCCACAGCAGCGAGCCACTCGATGTGTGCACATAGCTCGTGTGATTAGCTTTAGTTTGAAGTCCGTGTGCACTTATGATTGGTCGCAATCTATTGATAAAAATAAGGGTGCTAACATCTAAACTCAAAGCCGATACATTCAATTCCCAACAGTTTGTTTAATAGTTGAAATTAATAGTTTTCTACAACAAAAACCTTTTTTCTTGTTAATTTTGTAATTGCGTATTTGCAATATTTTTATTAAAGTGAAAACTTCTTTAGCGGCGTTTCGCACTTTTTGGGATGGGGAAATAATGATAAACTCGCGTCAGGTGAGTCAGGTCACGTAATGCTGATCGAAAATTCGTAAGATTGAGGGGAGGGAGAGTAGACTGCGCCGGCGTGGGCGACGCGGCGTAGGAGAGTAAGCAATATTCCCCTCTCTTTCTACCGTGCGGGGAGAATGTTTGGAGAGGAAGTAAATAAAATATCTCCCTCTCTTTCTACGGCATGGCGAATATGTACCAGGCCTGTGGGTAACTCAACTCGAACCGTATACGTATACCTATACGTTGTTTTACTTCACCATGTACTAAAGCGTATATATAGGTTTAGTTTTCAGTTAGTTCGGTTAGAAAAAGTCCACTTGCCTTGCCCACTGCAGGTCTGTGCACACGGAAAGAATTTCGGATTCGTAGCTCGCTGCACGCTACTGTACAGTTGCAGTCAGCAGCTCGTTGCACGTAAACATATGCATATATACATATATATATATATATATATATATATATATATA
>JAPYYV010016186.1:0-11408 GCA_030522625.1 Copidosoma aretas
GCTCCGCTTGCTTTTTTCCCGGGGTTCGATTAACTGTTTCTCTTACGTTACGGACAACGTGAGCGGGAGGTGTGCAGGAGTTAGTCCTGGTGTTTATACATAGACACCTAGTTAGGACTCAGGCAATACACCGATTAGTTGTAAGTACCCCCTACCCCCTTCCACCCCTCATCCCTTCCCTTTCCCAACTGCTCAGTGCCCAGAGTAGTGCCCTTAATAGGAGCCGGACGTACAGCAGTATAATAAAAAAAAAAAAAAAGTGTAGTTATGTTAAAAAATTTTTTTTTTGACTTACATATATTTATTCAAGAAAAAAAATTATTTTAAATGTAAATGGTTTTAAATAATTTGACTTTGTAAAATTTTATAACAAAACTAATTTTTATATGATTACTTTTACATGTATTAAAAAATTTATAAAAATCTATTTTTATAGATTTTGCAAAACTACGAAATTATATAAATATCAACGCTTTATTTAAACGATTTATACTTTGAAAATTTCTAAATAATTTTTTTTTTAATACGTATTTGTAAAGGTTCTAGATGAGAGGCAGGCGGGTTCTTTGAAAAAAAAAATCATTTTTGCTATGTTAAATAGTTATTATTTTAAAGTACTAATAGCTATTCGAATGATACATGATTATTATTTTTTTTTTTCAAGTTGGGTACAAGTGATGTCTGTCTCTCCGTGGTTTATTAGGGCTGATTAGCTTCGTGCCCAACTCTTAAATAGCGTCTCGCAAAAAAGCACTGTTTAAGATTTGAGCACAAGACTGATTGGCGATTAATTCCCCAGTTGTTATTATTGCACTATTATCTAAATTTTTTATTATTACACACACGCTTATCATGTCGTGTATGTATATGTATTAATTTAAAAGAATTTAAATACTGATCTTAACACATTTTTGTCCGTTTGAAATCACGGAGAAATATTATGAATTTCACCTTATTTTGTGGGGGTGGGATGTGGGGGGCGACAGAGGGGTCGGGGGGATGTGTGGACAATCCTAACAAAATAACTATATAATGCAGGTAGATATATATGTGTATGTATATGTATATTTGGGTGTCCGTTATTTACCAGATTTAATTTTTTCATCATCTACCAAATTTAATTTTTTCATCATCTACCCTTTTTAAACTCTTCGTTGCATCTACAAGCGAAAATCTTTTGCCTGAAAACCAAAAAAAACTTTTATCAACATGTGCCACCAGAGACATCTTGTTTTCCCATTTAAATAGTATGGGATACAAATTTTAACCTTGCATAATTTTTTTGACTATTTTAAGTGTTTTTATAGATTTTTAAATCATAAGTACTATTGAATTACACATCACTCGGACTTGATGAATTGATTTTTTCCAGCTTAAAAAAACCACGTTGGAAAAATTTGATTTTTCTTATTTTTTGTTCTTTGAAGGCTTTGAAGGCCAGAATCGAATTTTTTCAATTTGTATATTTTAAATTGGAAAAAATCAATTCATCAAGTCCAAGTTATATGTAATTCAATGTTGGTTTTCAGGAATGGATTTTCATTTTTGGATTCAACGAATAGTTTTCAACGGGCAAATGCTAAAAACTTGAATTTTGTAAATAATGGACACCCTAATGTATTTATTTGCCAGCAGATTTACTTAGGGGTGAATAAATATTAAGACACGCGCGCACAGCTGCTGTAGTCAGCTAAACAGGAATTTTACGATGCTATTCACTATCTGGTGCTCGAACACGTGTATGTGTTATAACGCGTGTTTGTCCGCCAGAGTGGGCTGGCGGGTGTCAATTTTCAGCCCATGCATGCATGAGAGCGAGTGATAAATTGGGCCCATACGGCGTAACTGAGGATTAATGCTTATCGAATTTAAGGCCAATATATCACACAAGAGCTGCTGCGTATCCTTTTCAAGCCATCCTGTGTACTCTCGTGAAATTTAATTTTTAGTGACGAGGTGTGATCGTAAGCGTGATAAAAGTAGAATATAGACTCTTGGTTTTTCTTTTTAATTTTTATTTAAATAAATTTTGAAAAGAGCTTGAATGGTACTTCTGGATAAATAGAAGTATCACAGATAGCCGGGAATCGAGTAATTTTTCCAAATTGTAAATCAGACCATTTTAAAAATCATTATTGTTTTTACATGATTTTGGTTGTTGCACGTGGAATTAGAAGTTTTTTTTTACTGATGATACTTCGAACATCGATTGATTCCAAATCCAAGTAAATTTAAAATATTCATCTTAATACTTTCTTATAATTTAGCATAACCTAAAAAAATTATGCTCTTACTGTTTTTTTCATTCATCTCATTTCACTGTTTTTTATTTAGCATTATAGCTCCAAGACCACGAAATCAATTGAATCTGCACCAATTATAACGTTTTCCAAGAAACAGGGCAAATCTCTTGATCACTTATCAATAATGAATCGTCATAAATTCATGTATATCTTGGCTCGAAGTTTTAATCCAAATATTAATATTTTTGTTTTATGAATGCTTACCAACGAACCTTGTCCATCTCACATATCAAATGTGTAAATGTATTTTTTGCATAAACAACGTTTCAACAACATCAAATTGCAAGCCTGTCACGTGACCTATAAAATTAATTTCAACAGAAGAAAATGTACTTACTCCGCCGCTCGTAAAAATGCTTCATCAATCAAGCTCGCAAGGCGCGTCCCATCGAGCGACCGTCGATTTAAAATCCATATCAGGAAAATTGATCGCGTCGTTTTTAAAGCCCAGCCGAGGGGGCCTGGAATTCGACCCCGTGACTCTTTTTGCTCTCAACAATCGCCCTCTCAATATCCGCTCTCGAATGAGTAAGTCGGAATGCAGAGCGAGGGCAACTCTCGCGCTCGTGCGATTTTCCCTCCATTTCTGCGCTGGAATCGCTCCTCGTGATTGAACTTAAGGGTTCGACAAAAGCAGGATATTAAACATAGATTACAATCCACGGCCGGGGCTGGCGGGCAATGATTGACGTGTAATGGAAATTCCGTGTAGAATTTACACGCCGCTCTGCTCGAGCTCCTGGAATCGGCTGATTCGGGAGTTCTTTATCCCGGAAGGATTCCTCTCTGCATAATCCAATGAGGTAGAACTTCCAATAGCCGAGTGTTGTTTTTTTTTCCTATACTAGTATGATTTGGTCGATACTCAATGCATTAATATACGCTTGGAGGTGCTTTTTTTATAAGGTTCGTACTCTGGCATTAACAATGATAATTCCAACTGTGTTAAAGCGATGCTCCAAACATTCAAAAAACATGCCCCGTTTGCCTGGACAAAAAAATGACCATTTTTTTCTAGTCGAAAAACAAGATATTTGAAATATATCAGACAAAACATTACTTTTCTCATTTTTAAATGAAAAGTGATACTTTTTTTTAAATCATCAATTAGGTTTATCGAAATTACTTTTGAATAATCACAATAGTTACGATATTCACTGTGTGAATCATGCATATAATATGGAATAATAAAAAAATGTTTCTCATAATACTAATTTACTTTCCGATGGAATTTTTGTTGTTGTTATTTAAATTCATGATTTAAATGTAAAAAAATTTTTTAATCATTTTACATAAATGTCTGTTTCATAATAATTTCGACTACGGTTGAAATTATTACAAGCGTTGACTAGAAAAAAATTCATAAGTAGCGAAAAAATTTGAAAAATACAAATCTTTTACTTAAAAATTCCGATCACTTCATAATTTCGACAGACTATGAACCGTGCACACAAGGTTTGTGCACATGATTCTCATGCACGAAGGATTGTTCACGAAACATTATTCCCGAACTCGTAAATAATGACCATGAAATATTTAGTACTATTTTCTTTCTGCACAATACTTGAGCATGATTCTGCAACTGTCGTGCACATGCAGTGCACTCTAATCATAATTGGATGTATACAAAAATTCCAGAATCATGCTCAAGTATTGTGCACAAAGAAATATAAATACTAAATATTTCGTGGTCATTATTTACTAGTTCCTGAATAATGATTCGTGTACAATCATTCGTGCATAATAATAATGTGCACAAACCTTAACAATATATGTCATACTTCGAAAGATCGTATATTTTCGATCTGCAATTTCGAAAAGCTCATGTTCATCCCTGGAAAAATATGAGGAACATGTCTGTTACGTTTTCATGGAAATTTTTTTTCATCATTATCATTTTCTCTCCCATCTAAATTACAGAATATCACAGAAATCACACATATGATGAGAGATACAATTACATTCCACCTATCCGTAAATCCACACCACACCACTATTATTAAATCCTTACAAATACGTATTAGACAATGATCCCACGCGCGCACGAATCGTAACACCATAGTCAATAAAACCGCTATCGACAACAGAGGATTCCCAGCAACAAGCCGACAATAGGCCTCTGGTGGAGCTGGATTCGTACCGTTGAGCGCACGGATGATTCAAGACAAAACAACAACACGGGTAATGCCAGTGACGGCCTATAGCTCGATCGAGGGCTCGATTGTGCGTGGCGGTAGTAGTGAAGGATGGGAGATCTTTATATTAGGATAATAGCCGATTTCAGCCTGTGTTCAGCCGCCGGTTTACACCGTACTATTATTGTTCGATAAACTCCAACGAGGAGATTCGGAACAATGATGGTCGGAGAACAAGAACCGATAGGATTAGCTGTAGTAAGTACGTACTACCCGTTGCAATACAATCGAAATTTCTCAAAGCTGCTGTAAGCTGGGCATTCGTCTCTCGATCGATTGTGCGCGGGTTATTTGGTAGGTTTTCGGCTTTTTGTAAAGTCATGCGAACAAATGATATATTTTCAAAGATTATCTGATACGTGAATAAGTGATTCAGGAATATTTTCAATAATCGACAAAATATTCATACCTTCCGACTGAATCCATTGTGAGGACGCAGCTTGCTACAACCACTCTGATTTGACAGGCCGATTTATTTTTCAAAGTGATGATTAAAAAATATTGAATCAATGTGTCTCATGACTAAATTTTTGGAAAATTAGAAACTGATATCAAAGTAAATTTAGATGAATCCAGATGCGACCAAAGAACATCATTATCCTGTTTTTTTTATTTTCGAACACTCCCAAGCAGATGATTTTTGTGATCATCACCATGATACTATAATAATATCATAATTACACGTAATAAAGCTCGCCCTACTCCGCGCAACCACTTAAAAGCCTTATTCGTAACCATCCAGGCGTACGAACCCACAATCACACATGTCAAAAAGGGACAGGGGGGGGGGAGCATTAGCATAACGAACGTGCCAGTGTCCCCTCCGCCGAGGCTTCGCAGCGCGCATGGAGGTGATAATGCCGAATGCGTGACGATTTTCTCATCGGCCGTCCCATCACCGGCAGTGGCCAGCGCTTAAACGTGCATGGACTCGTGGGGTAATAAAACGCAGCCGATAGCGCCGGCCCCGCTTAGCGGGGAATGATAAATTATGCAGGCGTGCACGAACGACGCGCGTTTATTTCATTGCCGGACACGTGCGCAACAACTGGATTCCCGTCGGAGGATTCCACGTGTCTCCGGCCTGCTGTGTGCATAGCATCGCTTCCAGAAGCGGTGAAAACGAACTGTCGATCGTTTATGATTTTCGAGCGGTCGTGAATTTCGAGCGATCATGTTGCATTGTAGTGTTTGATCGCTAAGCTGTTTAGTGTTTCGTGGTTTTATTTTTATTGCTGTTAATATTATTATCATTATGGCTATCATTATAATGTTGTTATTAATATATTTTTACTATTATTATTGTTATCATTGTTATTATTTTTGTAGACTTTTATTCGACTCGTATACTGTTTTTCTGTCAATGGTGGGATGGGCGGAATCTCGCAATCAATTTTCAACCTTTTGGATTTTGTAAAAGAATTTTTTCCGATAGGATTGTTTATTGCAGATAACAGTTCATTTACTTTCTTTTTTTACTTAATACAACGTAAGATTAAGAATCATAGTATTCAACTACAGATCGGATATTAATGGCTTATTGTCTGACCTGGCTCGTCTTTTTCTACTTAATTTTGCGAATAATAGATTCTCCCAGGTTAAAAGACAAATACTCATAAGTAAATAGCAAACATCAATAATAACGAAATAAAGTTTTGGAGATATGCTTTTATTCTTCGTTTTGAAAGCAGAAAAATTTTTTCTTATTGTACGCATGATTGATCCAAGTATAGGGGTCGTCAATGGGGTAAAAGACCGTATTATCGAGCCCTGTCCCTATTATCGAGGTTTTGAGTGATAATTGTATACATGAAGGTAGCATAACAAATAAGTACTTTCTCTTCTTAAAATGGATCGATATAACAATGTATTCTGTAAAAAAAAAAGTATTCACTTGTATATTGCACTCTCTTCATCATTTATATCATATCAACTCCGAACCTTGGTAATAAGGACAGGGCTCGATAATACGGTCTTCTACCCCTAGTGTATGCTGTTACAAACGATAGAATAGTTTGGCAATACCCGCGTTCATCAATCATGCGTGTGATAAAATATTTATTTTCCCCTTTTTAGTTAATCAAGAAAGGCGTATCATTGTAATTTAAAATATTCACACCCATCTTACGCAAGGATTGAAAAAACTTATTGCTTCGTTAATGTATCACGCGTATTTTAATTGCGGACTAGAATAAACCATTTTTTTCTCACTCCTCACCCAAAGCACTCGAATCTCATGCAATCTAGTTCAACATAAGCGGACACTATACTATCACGCGTCCAGCAATAAAGCTCACCTCCTCTGCGTAAGAATTTCTCAGCTGGCAGCGCGTGGGCAAGTCTCGCAGATATCGAAAGGGCAATGCGTGAGACGGCGAGGTTCTCGCGCGCGTGTGGAACGAAATAGAGGAGGATATACGAGTTGGACTTTCAAGGAGCGCTGATTGGACCCCGAGAGAAATAAAAATAGCGAGCGGGCACTCCGGCGTACGTCTCGTTCGCCCTATGCGCCAAAGACATTTGTTCGCCAAAGGTCGTGAAAACTTGTGACTCGTATAAAATTGCGCCCGACCGTGCGTACATACGTACTCCGTTGTCCGCTGATTATGTTTGTGCAACAGCGGATCATGAAGTTTATCGTCGGCAGAGCTCTTTTCCGCGGCGCTGTCATCTTTGTTTTCTTGGCTGTCCAAACGTGATGGCTGACCTTGAGCTTTTATGAGCTACGGGAGCGTCTTATCGCGGAGCTAAGCAAGCAGATCGGTGAGACTTGCCGGGAAAGTTTTGTCCGTTCGCAGAACTTGGCGCGATGCGACGATTTTAAAAGTTGGTCCGAGCGAGGGGAGAGTTCTTTTTATGGGGATGGTGAACTGTTGCGGAGCTTTGGTTTTATGCCCTGTTTTTGCCAAGTGCCATGGATATATTCCGAGTTGACAGGATTATTCTTTAGGTAGTATTTTATTCAGAGAGCCAAGGATGTGAAAGAGTGGTTTTATTCAGATTTGAGTAAAAGGAGATATTTCGAGGCACAATGAAAACTCATCGTGAAGGATTTTGATCATTATGAACTTACCTGATGGATAGATTTCAAACTAAAATTTATGAGTAATTTTTTGAATAATGATTAATCGTATGAAAAACTCAGCCGACAGAGTCTTTACAAATACGCACGACAGTATTATCTCTGTACACTTTGAATATAGTGAAACAACGGCTGAATAATTTGCCATCCGAATAATGCGGATATTTGGACGGAAAAACAAAGAGGTATATGAAGATCAGTAAACTCAGTGCTCGTTTGTAACGTTGATCATCAATCAAGAAAGAAGGGCTCGTCAGGGAGTAATATTTTTCACGCTTGATAATTCTTGTGAACAGAATGTAAGCTCGATCGCGTAGGTACACCAATACCTTTTCCAAAGCTGATTCATAGCTGGGTCACAGTGAATATATGTGCAAATAATGCGATGCAGAGGCATCGATACGTTTCAACAAATACCCAAGCACTCGTGTCGCGGACAACGAAAAACCCTCGTCTCGTGTGCCGCCTCTGAATAAGCCAGGAGACGGTACGGCTGACGAGCGAGAGCAGATCCTCCCGGCCAAATCAAAAAGCAGCGCGCGCGGACCCTCGCTCTGCTCGCTCTTCACGCGGGCCTTGATCAGCGATCCGCACAGCCACGGCCCGAAGAGGACAGGGACGAGGGGCTGCGGTCGAAAGTACAGGGCCGGGCTGCGGACCGGGGACAGACAGCCCGGGACTGCTCCCCGCGTCGATCCGTTCTCGTCCCGCGTGCGTGATGGCTACAGGCTCTCGTCCGTCTTTCCCGCGCATTGTTCTTCGAGCAGACCTTGTCGCGTTGTCTCCTCGTCTTTCCCCCTTCCCCCGAGTGTTGGCGCAAAGCTTGGCGGCTGTTCCGAACGAGCGGCGCGATGCTTTGCCTCATATTTTCCGCGCTGATGTTGACCAACGTCCGGACAATTAGCGGGAATGGGATGAAAAAATGCGAGCCACGGGTCGGAGGGCGCGGAATCCCAGCTTGTTCCCGCGCAACGATAAATTCCACCGAGTGCGGCGGCACCGCGGGCTTAGATTTTTATGTTGCCATTATGCGGCAAACGAGCGCTTAGGGGGGGACTTTTCTGGAAAGGGTGGAATGCGATACAACTATACGAAGGTATCATCAAAAGGTCGAGGTTGACCGTTAGATTTTTTTTTTTTTTTTTTTTTTTTTTTTTTTTTTTTTTTTTTTTTTTTTTTTTTTTTTTTTTTTTTTTTTTTTTCTTTTTTTTTTTTTTTTTTTTATCGTACGCCGTTAAGCACCCGATAGGTTGTTTTCTGAACTAGTGGACATAGCAATGACGAATCGAAATTTGAATTGTACTCTGGCCATGTAATTTTTATCATGCATAGTATATTCAGATATGGCGGATCAGACGAAAAGTAGAGATACGTTACCGGTATAACCCTCTTGAATAACTTGGCATTCAACTTTTTTAAATTATAACAACCGATCGAAAGCGCTGTAAAAGTAAGACACAATTTTTTATATTCATATAAGCTGTTAAGCTGGTCTAAATAATAAAGAAAAACGTAAGAAGATGAGATTGCAAGATTCTTTGCTATGTTTCAAATCATATTTTACGATTGATTCAAACAAAACGTTTCACTTTTATTCGTATAAAGATCGTAACTTCTAATGGTTATATTTACTCTACCCCAAAAGCTCTCGTCGATGAATTTGTATCATCGATATCTAGAATTATGATGCTCGTACTACTGTTCTTATTTTTACACCTCGCCATCATCCAACCCGACCTACATTCGCATTATGTTCAGTCTCGTTTATTTTCCGTCTGGCCTGCTTCTGAAACCAGAAACTAGTTGAATAAATAATTGAAAAATCAATTATGATTCTTCAAATAAAGCCAGACAGCAAGTAACGGTCACGGCCCAGAAACCCGTCAATTCTGATCACCACGCGGTAATTCCCTTTCAAATTCCGATACCCGTCCATAGTTAGTTCAAACGAAGAATACAGCATGAAAATGGATCTTACTCAATATCCTCTTTTTCCAAATCGAATTTCACGTTCGATCAATATTTCACACGGTACATGAAATATGAAAAATAACCACGTGACCCGAACTCACGATCAATAAACCCATTCGCTGCTTTGTAATTTTTCAAACTTTCGTAAATTCCAATCCTCAAATGTCCTAGCAGAATCAGAACAAGCATCGACCGTGCGCGAAACGCTTCCTCTTCATTCGCCCGTTCCATCGAGCACCGAAGAAGCTCCACGCGGCACTTGTTCCACCCCCCCCCCCCTCCCACTACATTATCATCATTTTTCCCCGCACCCGTGGATCAATATATTATCCGTACCGAGTCGCTCCTCGCGTGCAGCCAACAAATACCGAGGAAAATGATGCAGCGAGAGAGGAGGTATTTCCATACCCACGGGGGGGTAGGTGGGGGGGGGGGATAAAAAACCGTAGTAGGCGATGCGCAGGAGGGTCGTCTGGCGCGTTGTTCGCACGCGCGCTCGCAGCAGCAGCAGCTTCTGTGCTCGTGCGGCAAAGCGTGATGATTGAACTCCATCGGAGAAAGTATAAACTCCAGGAGCGAGAGATACACAGCGCGCGGCTGCTGGCGTGCGGCGCGTTGTTCTGTATTTTCCATTGTTGCTCGACGCGCTGTTGATTTTGAAAAATGCGTCGGTGACGTTCTGTTGGCTTACTTCAAGGCGTTGGAATTACCCGACGGCTCCACTCCAACGTTCTTGGAGGTTGTTTTCTTTTTTAATTTGCTGATTTTTTTTCAATAGATTTAATAAAGAAAGGAAGTTACCGTGGAAGTAAGGAAACGAGAAATGGTGGATTTCAGTATAGGTACAGCGGATCTTGGCATCTGAGTGCTTGGTACATTAATTGTACGACGAAGATACTATAGCTAGCCCTGGATGAATTTTACTACCTTTTAAAGTAAGTTAGTAACTTGATAAGTTTAATTCGGTTGAAGACCCCTAGTAAATAAATTGTGAACAGGAGAAGTCGTTTATTTTAGTAAAGTTTCCCTGCCGACGATCATTCGCGTAGAAGTGCAGTGTTTATCGTCAATTACAAAAAACTCATTATTTGTTAAGATCATTCTTTGCTTGATAAATTTTCATAAATTTTCAATGAACTTGGTGGACAATCCTTACCTATTATCGATCCAAACTTTTCTTGAATTCATAGAACTTACGTTATTAATAAACTTTTTCTCTTTTTAAAAAAAAATTGTTGAATTCGGCGTCCAAACTAGTTTTAAGGCGGCTTGAAATGGAATACAGAAAAACATTCACAGCTTCCAAGAAATACTCATCAAATCAAACTGATTCCATTAAAAAAAAAATGTGCATCTCTTTAGAATTTTTAATTTTTTTCTTTTTTTTTAATTTTCGGTCGACCGTAGAAAATAAAAATATTTCATAAAATTATTTTTACACAAATGTATGTCTATAATCTACAAAGGGCCATCATGCAGTATATTGCATATCGCACTCGTTTACAAAATCTCTAATTCAATAACTAGGTATTCAGCTGAAGTAAATGATAATATTTTTTTTATTTGAATCAAAATGTTTGATGGAATAACAGAGAAATAATGTTGATATGTCACAGTGTGTAAATATGCATTATTTTTGTTTATAAATATAAAATCTGTCGATGACTTAAGTGAAATGTCACTTAACGCATCATAAACAATTATCCAGCTAAATATTTATGTGTACATACGATGATAGAATATCTCACGTGCACGATGTGATATATGGACAGACACAATAAATGTAGGCTCATTTAGTAACTGATGTTTATTGTAAGTAATATAAAGTTACAACTTAGAACTACCTATTACAATGCG
>JAPYYV010016189.1:0-10778 GCA_030522625.1 Copidosoma aretas
AAAACTTTGATTTTCCTGATGAACTGTAATTCGGCTAAGTGATTTTCAGTGAAATCAAGATTTTTATAAATAAAACACTACTTTATCCATGTTATCACGTATCCTCTTTCAATATAAGACGAAAATATATATTTACACTTAAGATTGTGAACCTAACCTCAAAATATTTTCTCGAGTTAACTTTATGCTTCTAACCAGATTAAGATTTTTATGATCCAGTATTATTTAGAAAATTATTATGTCACTGAGAAAAATTAATTTTTTCATTGATACATAAGGTGCCAAAGAAAATTTAATTTTACTATTTGAAAAAAAATTTAACACGTTCAAAGTATTCCTTTATGAAAAGTTATTTGAAAAATTGATATTTTGCAGTATCTCTTAATAGTTTTATAATTAAGACTGTTACTTAATTTCTCATTAAAGTGCATCGAAATGTTTTAAAAGTATAAAATGTTTAGGTTGAAGCTATAATAATAATTAAACACCCTATATATATATAATGAGAAAAAAACAGTAAAAGATAATCAATAAAAAGGTATTATGTTTAATAAGTCAACTTATTTTGAGGCTATGTGAGGAAAATGTTGAAAATTTCTTTTTTGTTAACAAAGTGCTTCAGTGTTTTATTTACTATGATGAGATGTTTATGTAATGTACGTATCATTAATGGATTTTTTTATTGTTTTAAGAAATTACCAAAATTCACCTCATTCTTAGACTTCACAAGTTATGTATCGCTGTTTTATAAATAAATGAGAATAAATATAGTTCTGTAAACGATATGAGACTAACATTGTATTTCTTTTATGTATTCATAAGTAATAGTCATATAATAAATTAAAAAAATTCACTTTCAGGATAGTATGTAATGGCTATGAGGTTATGGTAAGATAATTGTTGCATTATTAATATAACTCGATGAATTTAACTGTTGTAATTATTCACAGAAGATTGCAATATAATTTAGGTAACGTGAACGGTTATACCTTTTATCATAGTTATAAGTCGTAAAAAACAATAATGCCACAAAATTTTAGTAATTTTAAGGTTATAGACCTTCATTTCTCAAAACGTTGTGATAACTATAATTGGGAATGGAGATGTAGACCAATATAACATATCAGAATATTCCCATATCTTAAATAGCGTAAAATAATCACATAGACTGTACATTAAGTTGACTCGAGAAAATATTTTGAGGTTATGTTCACAATCTTCAGTATGAAGATATATTTTCGCCTTATGTTGAAAGTGGATGCGTGATAACATGGGTAAAGTAGTGTCTGATTTATGAAAATCTTAATTTCACTGAAAATCACTTAGCCGAACTACAGTTTATCAGGAAAATCAAAGTTTTTATAAGTTTTCCAGCCTAAAAAAATTTTTTATAGCAATTTCTGTAGTTTTCCACTATTCTGCATCAAATTATCTTTGATTTAAAAAAAAAAACATCAGGATATCTCATACCTGTAAAGAGTTATTGATTTTTGAAAGAAAAAATCCGAAATCTGACACTTATTAAGTTAACTCGAGAAAATATTTTGAGGTTTGGTTCACAATCTTAAGTGTAAATATATATTTTCGTCTTACATTGAAAAAGGATGCGTGATATTATGGATAAAGTAGTGTTTTATTTATAAAAATCTTGATTTCACTGGAAATCACTTAGCCGAATTACAGTTCATCAAGTAAATCAAAGTTTTTATAAGTTTTCCAGCCTAAAAAAATTTTTTATAGCAATTTCTATAGTTTTTTACTATTCTGCATCCAATTATCTTTGATTTAAAAAAAAAACATTAGGATATCTCATACTCTTAAAGAATTATTGATTTCTGAAAAAAAAATCCAAAATCTGACACTTATTAAGTTAACTCGAGAAAATGTTTTGAGGTTAGGTTCACAATCTTAAGTGTAAATATATATTTTCGTCTTATATTTTCCAGCCAATAAAATTTCTTATAGCAATTTTATAGTTTTCCGTTATTCTGCATCCAATTATCTTTAATTTAAAAAACAACATTAAGATGTCTTATTTACTTAAAGAGTTATTGATTTTTGAAAAAAAAAATCCGAAATCTGACACTTATTAAGTTAACTCGAGAAAATATTTTGAGGTTAGGTTCACAATCTTAAGTTTAGCCGTATTACAGTTCATCAGGAAAATCAAATTTTTATAAGTTTCCCAGCCTGAAAAAATTTTTTATCGGAATTTCTATAGTTTTCCACTATTCTTCATCCAATTATCTTTAATTTAAAAAATAAAACATTAAGATATCTCATTTCCTAACGAGTTATTGATTTTTGAAAAAAAAATTTCAAAATCTGACACTGTGGGGCGTTGGTCGGGGTCCCCTTTACTTTCTTTTTCTTATTTTTTTTTTATTTTTTATTAGATATCCATTTTGTTAACCCAACCATCATGTGAGTTATTAATCCCCAGCCACTTAACAAAATTCAATCCCGAGTAACAAGATAGACATCTGAATATTTAGCCTTTAAAAGTTCTTGCTCGTAAAAGCCACCAGATGAAGGCTGATCTTTGTAATTTTTCAAATGGTACATAGTTGGATTTGTTTTTGATACTTTAGCAACTGTAACAATCTCTGTTGACCAATTCGGTGTGTAGCCTTTTCCAAAAACATATTTACTTTACGTATACGTACTTTATCATTACTTTTGAATTTTGGCTTTTTTCTCTCAGACTAATCTTGATCTTGATAGCTTTTTATAATTTTAGCTTCATTAGTCGATAAAATATTTTTTGGTTCCATGCCCATTGTACGATGTTCCCGGTTATTATAGGCTGCAATTAAATCTGGCGGTAAATCAAGCCATTTATAGCTGCTGTTTAAACTGAATTTAGCCCACATTTTATTTTTCAATGTGCGATTAAATCCGGCATATATGGATGCTTTGAGGTTACTGTATGTTGAATACAGATTGATTTTATACTTTTTCATTTGATCTTGAAAACTCTTATTATAAAAATCTTGACCTCTATCTGTATGCAAATTTGTTTGTACTCGACCTCGATTAAGTATAGATTTCATTGCTGCTGTGACGTCATCTCCTGTCCTACGTTTTACTGGTATGGCCGATGCATACGTTGAAAATATATCTATTATAGTTAGCATGTACTTATAACCTTTGTTTTCTTAAGCATAAGGTATCATTTCAGTGACATCAGCTTGCTAAGTTTCATCCAGTCCTCTGGTATCATACTTTTGACGTGGATAGTTTCGGCGACCTGGTTTATGGAGCTCCTCCACTACAGTTCTATTCTTACGATCCATCCTCGTTGATTTCTGGTAAGCGAATGCCATGATAGATCACAAATACAACCAGTATTTTGCTCGGGTGACATCTCCTGCTCTAATGATCTCCTGGAGTGAGAAAGAGAGCGCGTGGACAAGCCAACGATCGTCGATGCACTGCACACTGTGCAGTGCACAGTTGCTTGTCCACGTGCTATCTGTCTCACTCGCACTTGTGCAGTGGACAAAGAATCGTTAACTGTTTTTTATCCTGAAATTTTGAGTGGGACAAAACAAAAGGAGGATACCAAATTGATAGGAAATTTTCCGCTCTGCACGCTGGTATTTTTGTTTTTCTTCTATCTATTGTGGTTTACATGATATTTGCGAATAAGGTTCTTAACTCTATTTTTACGCTCGTAGACCAACTATTGGAATTTTTTACTATTTTTATCGTAATCTACGAGTTGGGACTACGTTTAATATTAAAAACTACCCCTTAGCTGTAAACTTTTAGGTTCAGCGGATTTTCTATTCGACTATGTATGCCACAGTCACTGTATAGCCCAGTGCAGTGTATACGTGTGTATATAGTGGTGCCGTCGGGGTCGTGGCGTGGCGACTCATCAGTGGCGTGGCGGGTTAGAGGCGGAGAGAGAGAGAGAGGGGGAAGGCTGTCTATGTCGACTGGTTTTTATTTAAGTGCAGTAAACAATTAGCAAAAAAATTTTGTATGCTCGGCAGATCGATGCTGATGCCCAATATTTATTCAGCGGGTTGTTATTATGACTTAACTACAAACTTTTTGAAGATACGTGATATTTTGAAAAGGAAGAAAAAAGATGGACCAAAAATAACGATTCTTATGGGTTTTCTAAAGAGAAAAAAAAATTATTGCGGAGCACAAATAGAGAGGTGTTGGGTAATGTAAAAACATAACCTTAATTTTAAGTGTTTTAGATGTGTCTAAATGGACTTAAAATGGAAAAATTTTGGAAACAATTATTGTATCTTTAGAACATTATGGCAAGTATGGAGTAAAAGTTATTGACAGTTTTTGTGCACGCATAACCTCAAAACATTCGAAAATCGCAATATCTTGAAGAGGAAGCCAGATAGACCAAAAGTAACAATTTTAACAGGTTTTCCGAAGGGTAAATAAACATCAAGGCAGACAAATAGAAAGGTCTTAGTCGACATTACGGCATAACCTCAATTTGACTAATTTCGGGTATATCTTGGTAGAAAAGTCGTGGAAATTTCACAAAAAATTACAGCATTCTAAGGAGGCTCCCTCGTGCAGAGATGCCAATCAACGTTGCGTAGTAGATCCCAAATTTGCTCGCAAACTCAGGTAATTGGCATGACTGGCACCAGGAAAACATAGGCTAACCTGTGGAAATACAATTACTTGATCAATTTTCGATAGAATATCTCAAAATTTTCCACGGAAACCGACATTTCTTAACGTACCATCTAAAAGACGAGGTTTTTTATACAGGACTTGTGTACTCTTATTACGGAAACCGTTGATTTCTTTGAGTAATTAGATTGTTTTCATCGCGTATGCAAGCTCCGCCATAAGAATACGTGTAAGGAAGTGCTATGTAAAATCAATAATATCTCGACTTTTTGCAGAGAAAGTGATATAAATAATTATACCGATAGATTCAGCACATCAAACACTATCAAATTGACCTGGCCTCGGTTCAAAAACCGTCACGAGGGAGCCTCCTTAAAGAAATAAATATAAGTGCGTACAAATTATTCTAAAATAACTTTAGAACAACATAGTCTTTAAAAAACAGAAAAAACGCAAAACATCGACGGGAAAGCAAGATAGACCCAAAATAACAATTTTCACAGGTTTCCCAAAAGGTAAATGAACATCGAGGTGGACAAAGAGAGAGATTTTAGTCGACGTTACGGCATAACCTCAATTTTCAAAATTTCGTGCATATATTGGTGAAAGTGTCGAAAATTTCGAAAAAAATTACCGCACGTTAATGATATGAATACGAATGCGTACAAATTATTCCAAAATAATTTCATGAAAGTAAAACCTTAAAAAACGCTGTATCCTGACGGTTAAGCAAGATAAGTCGAATATAACAATTTTTACAATTAATACAGACATGCATACGTTATTTAAAGATGATGTTCTATATTTTTTAGAAACAATATAATTTTGAAAACTCACGATTTTAAGTTCCTTTTGTTTTAGAATACATTTATTGCATTTCATGCATAGTTTCTTTTATTTGTCATGCCATTTACGCACACGGTGGTACGTCTGTCTGATTTTCTATCTCTCTTTCTCTCTACGCAGGCATACACGTAAATATGTACAATAATGAAAAAATCCGTGGCTTGTGGTGCCGCTCAGCTATTCGGCAGGCTCGACTGCCTCACTGACTGTAACTGTACTATATCTATACAATACACACACAGTACACGCACCTCGCAACTACCACGGTACTGGCCGTCCGCGTCGTGCAGTGGCCGATGAATCGTCTGAATGAATATGAATGAATGTGTATGAAAGTATATATTTTTACTAAAGCTATTATCATATTTACTGATAAAAATTATATTATCAATGAAATGAATTCGTTATTTAAAAAAAAAATTGATTTTGACATATTCTTATTTTATTAATGTAATAAATTTTTTTTTTTATTCTATATTTGTATTACGGCAAAAAACATAGCTTCTACCGACAATCCCGCGACTGCCCCGCTTTTTTTTCATAAATTTACCGGCCCGAAAAAGACGTCATTATTCAACGCTTACATAACGAATTAAAAATGAAGAATAATGACAACATGGGACGCTCGCTCTGCGTGTAAAAAAGATCTGGCACTGATTTAAGACTCGCAGTCGGAGGGGTAAAGAGGCGGGGCAGTAGCTTTAAAAAAAATAGAGCAAGAAGCAGGCCACAGTTGTGAAAAATATAACATATTAGCAGTGGTAGCAGTTCTGCAAATATAAAAGAGCATGATACAGCTATCGCAGGCAAGGCATGCTGTGTAAGAAAGTGCGTCTACATGTTCGTATGCACGCGGGTGTGTCTATATTTGTATTTAAATAGGCATGTGCGTAGGTAAATTGACAACTAAAAATATACTATATGAAATTATTATCGCTGCAGGTGTTTCTTTTGCAAAATTGTTGTAAGCAATCACGCACACGTACGCAGGAGTAGAAAATTACGACTGTAGCAGGGCTCTGTGTAAACTGTCTAATAAGTAAGGCCCTAAACATGACTGGACTTGTAAGCTCTTTGCTTTTTGTGTAGCTCCCTATCTCTTACCCCGCTGCCCCATCCCATACGCGCTCTGCCCCCTCCCCCGTCCTTCTTGTGTCCCCCAATCTCATCTTTCAGTCCTGCAGGGACGAACGCTACAAATAGTTTGGCTGCAATAAAGAATGTGTGCTTGGGACAGGAGCAGCAGCAGCAGCAGTAAGGGACCTAGCTAAATTTTCCTTTCTCTCACCTCGACCTATGCTATTCACCTGTTAGGTCTCCGACAACCTTCTACTCTAACTGTCCTTACGGGCTTTTGATATGAGTACGAAAGAAAAGGATTTGGAAGAGAGAGAGGGGAGACCAAGAAAATGACTGTATGCGAACGTATGACGGGCACATGCGAGGTTCTCTTTTTCTTTTCCTCTGTGCATATTGTCAGAATCATTGCAAGCAAGTATTAAAACCGTCAAGTCATGAGTCATATTCATCTGTTTCCTACACGGAGAAAAATAGTACATTTTCTACCTAGGGCAGAAAATACAACTACCGCCCCCAAAGGGTGCGGTTGTTGTACATTTATGCCCGAGGTGAGGACATCATTTTTCGTACCGAGGGCAGAAAGTGCAAATTTCTGCCTGTGGGCGCATTTTCGGCCCGCTAATCACTTTCGGTCCTAGGGCAGAAAGAAATTTTCGGCCCCTGGGGCCGAAAGTGTTTTCATGCCCGTGGGCCGAAAGTGATTAGGAGGGCCGAAAATGCGTCCCGAGAGCAGAAAGGCTCTGCCGCAAATTCTGCACTAGGTAAGAAAAATCATAGGGCTGTCCCATAGGTGCATCTGGTAAAAGTCCACTGAGGCACGCACCAGTGTTCGCACTATGCAGTTGATGCCATGGCTTCATATACACGATGAGTGTGCAGCCTGCGCTATAGCCATGGCTGTATAGTATAGCCGTGCACGGATCAATCTTATGGGGGCATTGGATTTTTTCCATTGCCTTCTTAAGATTTGACAAGTAGGAGAGGGGTCTTCCCAGAAAATGTATTTCTAGTATTCTCCATCTCTTTTGCTGCTCGCACGCTAGTATACATATAGGTAGTGCGGGGCATGGGTCAGAGGGACCACGTGTGCCCCCAGTTTCTTCATTTTCAGCAAATCAGAGCATACACGTGGCCCCTTTTACCCGTGCCCCGCACTACCTATATGTATACTAGCGTGTGATCTGCGAAAGAGATGGAGAATACTAGAAATAAATTTTCTGGGGAGACCCCCCCTCCTACTTGTCAAATCTCAAGAAGGCAATGGAAAAAATCCAATGCCTCCATGAGATTGATCTGTGCACGGCTATACTATACAGCCATGGCTATAGCGCAGGGTGCACACTCATCGTGTACATGAGGCCATGGCATCAACTGCATAGTGCGAACACTGGTGTTCGCCTCAGTGGACTTTTACCAGAGGCATCTATGGGACAGCCCTATGATTTTTCTCTCCGTGTTAGTATCGACTTACATATTTAGCTATTACCATTTACACTTCCAGTAAGCATGCTCATAAAGGTACAAACAATGTTATATACCTGATTATAAGCTGCTGGAACGTATCAATGGTCTGGTGATTATATTTTGTGATTAATATAACTGCGTGTGTCCACTTCATTGAGTGACATAAGCATTTTTTTAATTTTCATCCCTTACAGCACTGTATTTTCACAAACCGCTGTACGAAGGGCGTACATTAATAATACTAACAGAAAAAAAGCCAACTGCCGTCTAGAAAATCATTTTAATAAAAATTTAATTGCACTTGAACAAATTTTTTCATCAATCAAGTAATTGAAGTGCGTGCAAACGTAAAGAGGCATCGTTCTGAAACGATAACTTGTTCGAGATACGTGGTTTATTTTAATACAAGCTCTACGCAGTACATTTAGGCATAGATTTCATAAAATTTACATGATTTTTGCGCTTAACCTACACTATGAATTACTTAAGTAACTACCCTTAATTAACAATGTATATGTATGATTTTTCATTATATCGAAAGATAATGCTTTTTATGTAATAATTACAGCTAAATATTGCTCTAAAATGTAATAGTATTACTTAAATTTCGTGTCCGTATACTAACGTTGGTACTCACCGAGTACGCTGGTAATCGGACAAGCTCAGTTTTCGTGTCCGGACACTAGAGGGATAGTTAAGTAGTTGTAAACAAACGTCGCCAGGTACGGGGCACGAGGTTTTGCGTAAAGTAACAAATTTTAATCGTGAAAAACCGATAATTTATCAATGATATGAAGTACACCCGTTGTTTACAATGATTTTTCAGTGTTTACTAACCAAATAAATCATAATAATCCAAGAACAAATTTGGTTCTTTTTCTTACCTCCCAGAGTGCCTTGCTTGGTCATCGATCTGGGTAATTCAATATTTTTATTTATTTAATGCTTATTTGGTATCTCAAACGACTGCCAAAGTTAACAAATCTTGAATTTTACAGTTAATAAAGTGTATAAAAAGTGAGTATGGCGAAAAAAATTGGGGTAAAAAAGTGTTCCTCTTTCAAAAAGCAAGACAATCAATCAAAAGTGGCAAAGAAGAAACAGAAAATAGTAAATAAGTATACACCAAGCAAGGTTGAAAAATAGGATATAATTACATTATCAAAATTTATTTATAAAAGTGTTAACTTTTGAGATACGTAGTGTTTAAAAATTGTTTATAAACCACTTGTTTATAGTTTATTTTTTATTGATGTAACATGATCACCAAATGTCGTTCACGTATTATTTGTTTAAGATAAATAAAGTTTGACTCAAATCTAATTATTCAGCGTTTATGTAGCTTATACTTATTCCGTTAAACTTTATCTAATTCAGCAAATTTCTTTATTTGAACAGCTTTTAGTTTCTTGTAAATTATTCGTATTTACGGTTGTGTATCAGTATCTTATTAATAAATTATTGATTGGTTAAAATTAGTTTTGTCCGGTTACTCGAATACCCATAAACCTATTGAAAAGTATAACAATTTAACCACGTATTTTTATTTGAAATAAAAGTACAACGTACTTTAAATTTTACATAAATTATTACTGAATGCGGTTTTTAAATATAAATCTTATCCACTAAGGATTATTTATAATTTATTTGTGTTTTACAGTTGCCCGATACTAGCTACGTTTTCGCGACAATCAATATCGCTGAAGTGTTTGTCCGACTACTAGGGTATCGCGGGATTATGACAAAAAAATTGATTATATTTTTTATTAAAGTTAAAATAATTTTTTTTTTTCCGGCAAATCATACGTAAACCAGCAGGGTAGAAAATAAAAAAAGTTCCAACCATATATGCATTTGTTTATTATTTTTAACAAGACCTATAAGAATTTACTCTGAAAAAGTTTCCGGATAGTGGGTGCTTTACCTTACGTAGAGTAAGTTTTATGTTTTGCATTCCACTATCACTTTGGCAAAAGAATAAGGTTAGGATTTAATTTACAACAAAATAACTTTACCGCACTTTCTGGGTAGTATGCGAACTTTTTAAGAAAATCATCCATGGTTAAAACTGCCTTTTCAATAATTAAATAAACAAACTGTTTTGTATAGTAAATACAAAGTAAATATAGCGGCTTTGAGGACACTGGTTTGAGCAGAGTTCATACGTATCTACATATGTATATATATGTATACTAGTGTGGCTTCGCCCCCTGCGCGCTCCGCGCCCCAACCCCCTTATTTCAATATTTCTATTCTCATGACTTAATAATAAACACAACAGTTTATTTTTTGATACACATATATATGTGTGTGCGATTATGGATAACCAAAGTGATCTCTTAAAAATTCGCTAAAATTGCGAACAAATATAGTCAATAAATTAAATGATTTCACTGATATATCAAATAATTGTTACTAATTAAAATCTGATGAGGACTCTTTTTATTATTTAAGGTTAATATTGATACATATGTATTTGTACATAATTTTTACGCAATCATTATTATTTTAAAAACTGTTATGATCCTTGCTTTGGATATTTTTTACCATTTTATAATTAATTATTGATATAAGTTAATAGTAAGTTATCATTTATAATTTTTTATTTCATATTTGTAAATTTCAATTTTTAATTCAATTATTTTTTTATTTCTTGTATTGATTTTTATATACTTCTACATATCCTTTTCTTATTTTATAACTCTTAAATATTTATATCCCCTTGATTTTTGTCTAATTTTATTTTTAATATAGTATTATTCTTAATT
>JAPYYV010016190.1:0-13363 GCA_030522625.1 Copidosoma aretas
TTCGGACCTCAGAAAATTCTAATAATTGAGGTTACTCATAAGAATACACTCTATCGTATACTCAATTTTAAGCTGGGTGTATTAAGTTTTGCCCAAGATACAGAGAAAACCGATAGGTGTAACGTTTTCGCAAACATAGTTTTACTGATGCTTTCACTTTTTCCGGAACCCATAAAATTCTACTAAAAATTGAGGTTACTCATAAGAATACACTCTATTATATACTTAATTTTAAGCTGGGTGTATTAAGTTTTGTCCAAGATACAGAGAAAACCGATGAGTGTAGCGTTTTCGCAAACATAGTTTTACTGATGCTTTCACTCTTTCCGGACATCAGAAAATTCTAATAAAAATTTACTGATGCTTTCACTCTTTCCGGACATCAGAAAATTCTAATAAAAATTATGGTTACGTACAAATACATACTTTATTATTTACCTCTATTTAAGCTGGATATATTTAGTTTTGATTAAGTTTTATTTATTATTTTTTTAACCAGTGAACATAAAATAACTATTTTGGCGGTCATGGTCGTTGATGCAAAAATCTTATAACTGTTACTTAATGTGTAAACATTACATATTGTGATATGAACAGTGAGAGCTTCATTGTAAAATATTTTTAGCATTAGGGCGGCTGATTTTGGTGTTACTGTTCTGCCCAATAGGTGTGGTTCTGTTATACCAAATTAAAAAAAAAAATCTGTTGAGTACCATTGGTGGGAATCAACGTTTTTTTTAAATTAGAAATCCAGTACTTGGTCTATTATTATTATTATAATAATTATTATTATTATTATTATTAAATACACTACAATAGCCATGAACTAGCTTTCTTTAGTCTTTTG
This sequence comes from Copidosoma aretas, assembly GCA_030522625.1. Classification (NCBI taxonomy): domain Eukaryota; kingdom Metazoa; phylum Arthropoda; class Insecta; order Hymenoptera; family Encyrtidae; genus Copidosoma; species Copidosoma aretas. Next base: position 848 of record JAPYYV010016190.1, read on the forward strand.
GTACACCTAACATTAAGTGATTCTGTCCTTGATTCACTCTGGATCATATTATGAATCTGGACAGAATTATTTGTTGTTGGGTGTACATGATATACTATTCAAACACCGAAGTACCGGACGCTGCGCTTCGCGCTGGAGCGAGCCGAGCGAGCCGGACGGTCAGATGCGGCCGGACCTGCATACTTATGTTCATACGTATACGTATGCATATGTATGTATGCATATATGTATCTATGTATGTATGTATGCTGCATGTTTATATGTATATACATACTTACACTGTCGTTTGGTGACTGATCGTCAAAGGTCAAAGTTCTAAATGGACAGTCGGACTTGTCGCACGCTATCAACGAAATTTTTACAGAAGATTAAAATATCATAGATGTTAGTAATTATCAATTCACAAGAATGGGAGTGAATCTGATGAAAGCTACAGGACAGAAAAAGGTGTATCATGCCAGAAAGCGTTTAAGGAGAAGTACTAAAAGAAAAGGGTTAGATAATAAGTGTTTCGGAGGCTTTCCTTCAACAAAAAATTTCACTAGATCGTTGCGTTTATTTGCACCAAATACACGTAAACACATGGAGATAAGTCTGATAATATCAATGTACACGTAAATGTAGGGTTTATAATATCCACGCAAATCGATGATAAGTATACTAATACTGTTCTCAGAACCATCAAGGTATTTTCGTGGATTTGGTGCCAATAGCCCCGACGCATTCATTTTAAACAATAATTTTCACTTTAACCTGATTATTTGTACAGATTGTTATATCTGTACTACTATCAAAAGTTCGCAAAGTACACTATTTCTGGTATGATTCAATAATTTTCTAGGAACAAGTCGGAACACTTTTTAAGGTGTTGAGTTAAATACTGGTTTTATATTGATTCCAATTGCTAGCCCCAAAAAAAGACTACGATGAATTGATGTCTGGCCTGTGTGCTAGTTGGATTACTTTGTAAGATAAATTTCGACTTGATATAACATGTTTTCATCCGTACTAATAGATTGATACACACATAAATTTAAAACAAGGAAATGTTCATCACAACTACTGTGTACTGGTCTCAGTGGAAATATGTCTAGTTAATTTTTAGCAAGTAAACATCTTGCTAACAAAAATTTGAATCCCATCATGCACTGGTCAAACAACTACTGAAAAATTCCAATTTAGCCATTATCTTCCTCAGTCACTCAGTCACTTTGTACATTATCCATAATATGATTTACTTACACTCATATTTAGATACAAAATAATTAACAGTTGATCTGCATTAACAAAATAATTATTTCACCCTTTTTTCTAATTGGGCATAGCATGTGGGACTCACAAAAGCTCACTTATATTAGAATTTTTTAAACGTATATTATACAATTCATCGTTTACGATACTTGGACACATCATTTGTAAAGTTTGATCAAATTTGACCATTATGTTGCTGAATCTGAGTTGTTGTTAGGTGTAAGTCATACTTTGTATTAAATACAAATCGACTGAGAAAAATAATGTCTGACTTGGGATTTTTATATAATTTTGTGTTACGTACATGATTGAATTACAAATTTCTTTTGAACCTAGCTAATAATTTTTTATAAATTAGCCCTATAAACTTACACTAAGCCCAGTACAAAGTAGCTGTGATGAACATTTTCTCGCCTTGAACTTTTGTATGCATTAGTCTATTGTTACGCATGTACAAATGTCATAACAAATAGAAATTCATCTTAAAAATTAATTCAACTTGCACACAGGCCTAGTACTGATTCATCTTAGCCTTTCTTTGTATGTACAAGCAATTAGGTTAGGTTATAAAGTAGTTTTTTAAGTCAGTTACACTTCCAGATTATAGGGAGGAAAAGTTGGGTTGCTTTCAAAGCAATGTAATGACTATGCATCGACAAATAAAATTAATATATTTGTTCATTACATTGCCAAATTGGTTGTACCATCTGTATAATACATCGAAAAACGTATCCATCAAAGTTAAATATTGAGGGTTTCAGTTACTTTTTATTATCTAATATTGTAAGATGAGATGACAGCTGATTGTCAGGTGACACCTAATCTGAAATATTTTTTTTTTTAATTTACGACGTCAGCAATAAACTTTTAATAGGTTCGGAAGATACGTTTTTCGATGTACACTTTCCTACACTCATAACTATCGCAATACATTCACCTACACTCATATTAATGGATGTATCTGATGATAATCGAAGGGACAGATATAAGTGTATAAAAGTGTACCATGCTGATGGTACAACCAATGTGGCACTCTAGAGTGCTTGAACCTGCAAAATAAATGTTTTTTTTATCGATTTCAATATTTTGGGGTGACCTGCAGATGACATATTGGCGTGACATATTGACCTCATTCGAAGTCTGGATCGAGTACTTCACCAGTAAATTTCAAATTTGAATCGCTGCTTCTAGATGATTTCGAAGAAAAGTTGGAATTTTTTTTAATTTTTTTTATTTTAGCACGACCATGGATTATTATTGACGATTTGTCAAATAAAACTATTTTGGAATAATAGTGCGATAATAGTTATTTACATAACAAGTGCGGAAAAGTCGAATTTACACACGAGTGTTGATCGACGCGTACGAGTGACCGCAGTTGCCGGGAATGAGTGCGCCAGCTGCAGATCCCTGTCTTCAACACTCAGGTGAGATCTCAGTCGCGATCTCAGGTAAGATCTCAGGTGAAATCTCATGTCAAAACCTCAGCTGGAAAGTCAGCTGAGATCGCACCTGAGATCTCACCTGAGATTTTTGAAAAAAGTTCAAGCGATTTCTAGTCTTTTAAAACATACGTGTTGAGAACATTATTTTCAAATTTTACAACGTACATTTCGTCGGGACTTGGAAATTTTGCGAAGAAATTTTTTTTTTTTTTATCAGCTAGATATGTGTTCATTTTATAAAATTCTCAGTAGTTACAGATGTAAGTGGAAAAAACTATATTTTCGAATTTTATCACGTAATTCTGATCGGGACTTAAAGATTTTTTTAAATCCCGAAATTTTTTTTTTTTTTTTTCTTTGATCGGCTAGTTATTCTTTTATTTCATGCGTTTTCAAGTATTTTATGATATACGTTAGAAAAACTAAAAATTTTCACTTTAAAACGTAAGTTACGTTGGCATATAAATTTTCGAAAAAAGTGTCAATATAGTAGATTCCGTTCCACGGGCGCAAAGTAAAAAAATCACGCCTGAAGGGCGGGGTTTCTGTATCTTTGTGCCCAAGGTGCGAACGACGTTTTTCTTTCCGAGGTTGCAAAGTGATTCAAGGGCCCAAAGTCTCATGGTAAGAATAGTACATTACGCCACTAGGGCAGAAAGTAAAAAATTGAGCGCACGAAGGGCGCGCTTGATTTACTTTTGTGCCCAAGTCTCGTATATTATTTTTCTTGCCGAGGGCGCATAGTGCAATTAAACACTTTGGGCCTGCGAAAATACTTTGGTGAAAGAGTTTTTTTTCTCTTTAAAGTTTTATAAGATTAATTGCAGAATTAGCTCCGTTAAATAAATTAAAAGTGGATGAAAATGAAAAGTACATGTAATGAACTCAAGCTGATGATCAGATAAGCCTTTACGTCACTTTAGATTGATACGTATAATAATACATCATTCATATAAATACATACGAATATTATGCATCATTCTACTTTTTTTAACGATAGCTATTATAATAGTTTTCGTCACAAATGTGCATCTCCCCAGGGCGATCCCTGGGCCCGAGGGCGTTTGCGAAGCAACTGCCTAGGGACCGTTGGGATCCCCCTGGTCGGATGCACATGAGTGGCGCTGTTTTTCCTATTGAGGGTGTACTAGGGTTGCAAAAGTGCCCAAGGTAGGAAAAATGATTTTTACACACATCACTCATATTTTAAAACACAGATAAAGGTTTTTTGGAAGTTTGAAAAAGGGAAGAGCACGATCGTTGGAAAATATACCTTATGCTGGCTTACTAATAATACGTACATTTATTTACCAGAGTTTTATTTATCTCTTTATTTTTCATTACAGAAACATCGGTAAGACTACACGCGTAGACTTGAAGAAAAACATCAATTTTGACATTGCTTTAAGTCAAGACAGCAGAATATCTGTCGCAAGTGAAGTCATACAAAATGAATGTGAATTAATAATTTCTGATCACAATTACTGTATTGATGACGTTAATATACACAGAAAAATTGTCGATCAAAAGAAATATCATTCCAGCATGAAAAATGACTTTACTCACGGTTGTTGCGACTTTGCTGTTCATGATAAAGATTGTTACAGTAGATCGAGCACAATGTATTATCACACTGATAATATTGAAATATCAAAAATTGATGTATACAAAAATTGTACTAGACATAACAAGAATTACGGGATCACTGATAGTATAAATCATAATGTACATGTTATCGAAAGTTGCAATACTAGTACTTCGAATAGTAAATTAAATACTGTTTTTAAAAGAAGCTATACTTTTGACAAGAACTCAGTTGTGAAATCGATGGATTTGTTGGATGACCAGTGTTTTATCGATGTAAATATAACGAACAGTTGCAACACTCATAACAGTAATGTAAAAAATACATCTGGTTCAGATCATTTTACTGAACATAGAAATAAATGTGAGAATGTGGGAAGCAAAGAGTATAAGAATTGTAATCCAGACAATTGACATTGTCATGCACGGGAGAAAAACGATGTCTTGTCCGATGGTGATAGTGTCAATGCTAATTATTCCACATTTACTGACGAGACGTCCGGTAATTGTTCTTCTGACGATATTTTCGGTAATTGTTCTTACGACAATAGTGCAGACAAGCATATAGATGACATTGAAAATAATTTTCAATTGGTAGTAGATTTCGATTACGTTATGAAAGAAATGCAAGCTGCATACTGCAATCACGTAGGAGACATCGACAATTGTCCGTTCAGTGAATGGCGTTGGTTAAAAGATAAAACTAGAAAATTTGGACTGTCATCAAAATTATTTTTCCGGTGTAACATCTGTGAACACGAGGCTTCAGTGTGGTCAGAACCTCAAGATGATGCTTACATGGATATGAATACAGCAGCTGTAAGTACATCGCTACATATTGGAATTGGTTATCGACAGTTGAAAGAACTTTGTGCCGGCATGAACATAGACTGTATGTCCGATAAGAGTTTCAAGGGTTACCAAGATATTGTGCACAAAAAAGTATTAGATGTGACAATGCCAGTCTGCAAGCTGCTGGAAAAGAAGCAAGACAATCTGCAATCTCAAGAGGACACGTTACTTCATCAGGTATACCGTATACTACAGTTTGTACTGATGGCAGTTGGGGTAAAAGGTCTTATGGAACCAGCAATAATTCTTTATCAGGAGCAGCTGTTATAATTGACAATTATACGGGAAAAGTGTTATTTTATGGAGTTAGAATTAAATATTGTATTACCTGTGCTAGATAAAAAAAAACAGGCAAATGTCCTCAGCACATATGTTACAAGAATTGGAATGCTTGTAGGCCCTCAACGGCTATGGAAAGTGACATTATCTTTGAAGGGTTTAAATGTAGTGTTTCATTGCACGGATTAATTTACAAAATGCTTATAACAGATGGCGATAGTAATGTTTACAAAGCTATAGTTGATGGCAATATCTATCGTGATTACAATATCTTTCCTGAACGTATTTTATGTACGAATCATCTACTGAGGAATTTATGTAAGAAATTAAGAACTGTATCTCGAATAACACAACCAAGAAATCGACCAAGGATCAAAGGTTTTCTTAAATTGAGAAACATTGTACAATCAAATGTTTTTGCGATTCGACAGGCGGTAGAAAAAGTTATTGTCAAACGAATCAACGACAGCATTTCCTGGGAAAGTAAAATAGTAGAGCTCCAAAAAGACATCTTGAATGTCCCATATCATATTTTTGGTGAACATAAAGATTGTGGTACGGCAGAAAACAATTGTAACGAAGAGTCTGAAAACCATGTACAAAATTTATTAAAAATACGTCTGTTTCAAAAAATACTAGATGCAATCGAGTACTGAAGTCAGTTTAGTGAAAGCCTCTTGCACCGAGCTACAAATAATAAAGCGGAAGAGCTGAATTCATTGGAATATCACACTTTGAGTGGAAAAAGAGTGAATTACAGTTTAACAAATCAGTATAGTACTAGAATTGCCATAGCTGTGACTCATCATAATGAGAAAGAATCCCTATTGCAACTGTATACAATTATGGATAAACTAATACCGCTTATCCTACAAAAAGTAACAGATCAAAGATTAAGAAAAGTGGAATATACCCGCAAACGAAGGGTGGAGCACGGAAGAAAATCTAGTTACTTTAAAGGAATAGTTGCTAATAAATTTTACGGTAGTAAGCACATTGATGTTGATCAACCTCTAATAATTTATAATCAATTAAGGAAAAAATTTTTAGAGCAGTTTCAAGAATATATAAAAAAACGAGAAATAATTGAAAGAGGTACTGTTCAACAAAGGCAGTCTCCATTGTTGGTGGCTATAAGAAAAAATTTACAAATAGCATCACATTTTAAGTCAGCTTGCTCTTGGAATTCAAATGTTAGCTGTGCAGCAAGAGTCAAAAACATTTTATATTCGCCCAATATAGAGCACATTCCAAGTGTAAAGTATGGTATTAAACAAGAAGATGCAGCCAAGAGCGAGCTGAGAAAAGTGTATCGAGATTTGAGAGACTGCGAGTTGTTCATGGATGAAAAATTACCCATGCTGGGTTGTTCTCCAGATGGACTCGTTGGAAAAGATGGAATCGTTGAAATTAAATGCCCTTATGTTGCTGCAGAGTTGACTGTGACAGATGCAATAGACAAATGTAAAACTGTACGAAAAATCTTTAATTCAAAAAATGTCAAAGAACTAAAAAACTCACACGATTACTATTACCAAATTCAAGGACAGCTGCATATCTCTAAAAAATCGTATTGCCTCTTTGTTGTCCACACAAAAAAAGACAGTAAGATCATGAAAGTCGATGTTGATCATGAATTTTGGAAAGAAAAAATGCAAAAGCAATTGGTTGGATTTTACATGGATTGTATGTTACCACAAATTATTGATTGTAGATATACTCGGCAAATGCCAATTAGAAATCCTATTTATACGGAAGATGCAATCAAAACAAGGAACATCAGAAAAACACTTAAGTTGATGACAAAGAAACTGATGATCTTGAATTTGTATCATCGTACCAAGATGACAGACTATGTGACATTGAACTTCAAGGTTTCAAGAACTTCAATGATAACAGAAAAATTACGGTGAACGCAGTAAGGTGTAACGTTTTACCCATCATCAGCTGGCTGAATGATGATGCCTTGGATTCCTTTATTCGTGTTTTAATAAGTATACATTCAACTATTGAAATACAAAGAGTCAATTACATGTACACTAGTATTAAACTTATAGAGCCGGTGTATGGAAAAGCCGTTCAAATTCTCGGTGGATCAGCAACAAAACACTGGAGAACTTTTTACTCGGATGGTAAAATTATTCATGCCTATAATAGTCTGCCTAAGGTAAGTAAATATGAAGTGCATCCAAAAGAGATGATATATTCAAAAGCACGCTTTCCTTGGATTACAAATAAACATATAGTATTCGAAAGGATGACAAGGCAGCCAGATGGTAATAGTTGTGGTATTTATTCTGCAGCAGCAGCACTTACACTGTTTGTTGGAGAAGACCCTTCGAAAGAAAATTACTCATTAAATGTTTCAAAAATATGGAGCCATTTCATACAAATTGTATCAAACAGCACACTAGTCCCGTTTCCATCTGAAATCGATGAAATTAACGATCAAGAATAAAGAGAAGAGGAAGATGATGAAGAAGAAGAGGAAGATGATAATGAAGAAGAGCAGGATGAAGATGATGAAGAAGAAGAGGAAAAAGATGATGATGATGAAGTAGAAGAGGTAAAAGAAGATTCTGAAGATTAAGAATGAAAATTCTTAGTAAGGCAAAATTGGTAATCTAAAAACTAATAGCCGAATCATAAGTGTTATCCTGATATTATTCCGTACTTCAGAGACCACAGATCTCTACGGAGGTTTGTAAAGATGGAATTATGTCTTATACCTAGGGGTGACCTTGATGGTTACTGTCATGAGGTTCGGATTATGTTCTACCATAAGTAAACTAAGTATAAGTAGTGCACTATATATAACAAGATATTTTACCAAGGGTTTGAGTCTAATTGTAGGCATGTATAAATGTGCCAAAAATAATAGTATATAACAACTTTTTTCTTAAATATAGTACATTTCTTTGCTATATTTACCGATGTGCTCAGATGCATAGTGCAAACCTCGATAATGGCTACACCTCAATATTTGCTTTCGCAATTTGACAGTCATAAGACAACAAAGAGGTTTTAGTCAGTATTGTATGGTTGCGAGTGATCTGCTTTCGTATATCATTGGCAGACTCTCACTTCTTATTCGAGTCCGACACTACTGCTTGTCTCTGCAGTGCTCGTAAAAGAGTTTCCTCTCTTCCTCCTCCCCAAAAAAAAAAAAAAATCCATGAATAACTTATAGAGATAACGTCAAGGAAAACAGGAAATTCACGACTGCAAAGTAAAATTTCAGGTAAAAAATCATAATTTGGCCTTACTCTTACAACGTATTAAGTATCTTAAATCTTTTGTAGAAATTTTACGTGATGCAACTACGTATAAGGCAAGAAACCTCTGCAATTTAGAATTTCTTACCTCACAGTCACGTGATATCAATTCGATTAAGAACCTGATTAACACGCTTGATCAATATTGAAACTAAAATTTTCGTTATTTATTCGTGACATTATAATCGATGCATATTAAATTAATATCCCTTTAGTGATAGAAAGTATTGGTTGGCTAAATCCTGCTCCACGCCAATTCCTAAACAGTTTTTAGTATGACCTTTTTTAAATCGTGTGAAGTAATTTTCTCTACATACTTACTTAGTCTGTGTGTATTTTCAGTAGTATAAGTGCATCTACAGTAATAGTTTCTAGTAACTTACTTGGAATGTTTGGATTGCTCATTATATGAATAATTTTACAGCAATGTTTTATCGTTGAAACATTCACACTGGCTAGGTTAACTTATCTTCGCGTGATGAGGGCTCAAAGAGTTCAGTGCTCCACAAGTTTTGATGACAAACCGGGGATGAAAACCGAATCTAGTAATGTAAACCTGGCAGAGCAATCTGTGCAGCAAGTCTAGAACTCCGCTGATCAAAAACAGTTTGAGGTACACTTTTTGTTAATTTATGTATTCATAAATTCATCTTGTTTTTTTTATTATTTATTAATTTTTTGATCCAGTGAGATTTGAAATCGCATTGCAAGACCAGATCGCCATTAAGAGAAAAGAGAGAAGAAATATATCGAATTTGAAAATTGTGTCTGAGAAGGTACAATTTTTTTTAACGTGTGTAATCACTATTTTACACTTTTTTTAAAGCTATTAATTTATTGATTTCTTTGCAGATTGAGTGATATGGGGAATCGCAGCGCAAAAGCACATTGCCATCACGGGAAGAGAGATCCCGTTATGACAAAATACGCTTACACAGTTTAAAATATTACATTTAAGTGCTTGTCACTTAATGCTTGATTTTATTTCTTAATAAGATAACATAAAAAAACAGTTATTTCTTCTGCTTGGAGTATATTTTGTAGACCATCGAATAGAATTACTGAGTTCTGAATGAATCAAAAGTTGAGTCGCTTGTAAATCTTCGCTGAGTGTCAACATAAAGCGATATACAGAGGAGCTTAAAAAAAACCAAAGATAAAATATAATTGAGGGTACATAATAATTAGTTCAATTACTGCAAAAAGAAACTGACTTACTGGTTGAAGTTGATGTAGTAACTTGTGGCAAGATAGAAGAACAAATACTCTTAAAATAATTATTGACAAAAGAGTGCCTTTATTCTAGTCTTATTTTCCAGACTTTTGCATGAAGCTGCTTCATATGCTTATGTATGTTGACAGCATAGTTTATTTATAGATCAAAATTCCAATAAAAGTACAGTTGCACCTTTCATCTTTTTTAATAGTAATAAATTATTATAAAGGTAATCCATGAGCTTACTTTCAATAACCAAGGACTTTTTATCTTCCCAGCATTCATAGGATTCTTGAAGACAAGTAGCTTACCTCAATGCCTTTTTTCCACTATTAAAATGGATTTAAAGTGTAATAAATGACATTGAATTGCAATCAACAAATTATCTACTATGTCAAAATAAAGCAGTGTATGAAGCAGCTCAAAAAAAATGACGACCGTGAAACGTAAATAAAGGCACTCTTTCAACAGTAATTAATTCAGTTTTACATGTTGTTGTATTCATTGTCTCATGGTGCTAAACTACTAACTTAAGCTAGTAAGTTTACTCCTTTCAGCAGATTTCAAACTAATTATCGACAAAGGACTGCCTTGATTTATATATTTTCATCCGTATTCTGCCGTATGCTGACTACATACTTGATTTTTAAACTGAAATCATATTTAAAGTCCATTAAGACAGTGGATCCACTTGAATGGATGAAATATATCATTTGGTTCACCATCAATGGATCAACACTGTTATTTATGAATGCTATGAATACCGGCACGATGAAAAAAAAGTCCTTGGTTGATGAAAGTTTACTCATTAATTACCATAATTGTAATTTAGCACTTTTAAGATAGATTTAAGGTGTAACTTGACTTTTAATAAAATTTGTATCTACAAATAAACAATGCTGGCCACATAAAATAGTATACAAAGCAACTCAATGGAAAAGTAAAGAAAGTAAAACGGGAATCAAGGCACTCCTTTGACAATAATAGGTTAAAGTTTATAGTAAGGTCTTATGTCTAGCCCCATCGTGGTAAATTACCAACTAGAGATAGTAGTCAACTACTGTCAGTAGTATTTGACCTAAATTTTGACAAAGGAGTGCCTTTTAGAGTTTTACTTTATTTATGCTTCAATTGAACTGCTTTGTACACTGCTTTATGTGGACAGCATAGTTCATTTGTAGATAAAAATTTTACCCAAAGTCAAGTTACACCTTTTATCTATCTCAATAATGATAAATTATAATATATAATAAATGTAATCCATGAGTTGACTTTCAAGAAACCAAGGACTTTTCATCGTGCAAGCATTCATAGAAATCATAAATATCAGTGGCTTACCTCCATAATATTTTGGCACTATCAAAATATATTTTTAGTTTAACAAAAGACATGGAATTTACATCAACAATTTATGATGGCCAAGTGAAGCAGAATACGAAGTAACTCGAAAATCGAAGGAAGACAATGAAACATAAATCAAGACACTACTTTGTCAATAAATAATTCAAGTGTATGTGCCGTGCTACACTACCAACTTAAGCTAGTTAGTTAACTTCTTTCTGCAATACTTCAACTAATTATTGATAAGGAAGAGCCTTGATTGATTTTCATCATTTTACTCATTTACTTCAGCTGCTTCGTTTACAGCTTATTCTTGAATGCACAGGTGATGTGTAGTAGGATGAAAAGTTCTTGGTCATTGAAAGTTAACTTATGGCTTACCGTTCTTATAATTTATTCCTGTTAGGATAGATGAAAGGTGTAACTGTATTTTGTGTATTTTGAATGGAATTTTGATCCATAAGTGAACTATGCTGTCAACATAAATCAGTATTCGACGCAGCTTAACAAAAAAAGTCTGGAAAATAAAACTAGAACCAAGGCACTCCATTGTCAATAATTAGTTTAAGAATATTTGTTCCTGTATGTAGCCCAATGACGCTACACTACCGACTTCTGATAATAGGCAGAAAGCAGTAGGAATGAACATGTGTAGTTAGTGCGGGCCACTGCACATGCTATCTTCTGCAACAGGGAATTCATCCCCCTGTAGTATATGTGAGTGCTGATACTGACGAGAATTACATGCGTTATAATACTATCTATTAGGCATGGATGTTTTCGAGCAGGATTCCTGTAGACGCTAAAAGAAAGTATTTTTTATGTAAAACTACGAACAGCTTTCAAATAGGCATTTAATTATATACGTAGACACAAACAGTCTTTGTAACAGACACAGCATGTTTCATACAGACATTTTAAAGTTTTGTATATACGTTATTTCCTGCCATTGGCTCTTATGAGTTACTTCCTGGTAGACACTACTACGACGTAATTTTGTTTTTCATCGATACAATCATTTGGCATATTTCCCAAGTCTGCTTTCAAATTCAGAGCTATAAGTATGTGCAGAGAAGGTATATTTCAATTTAAACCTAAGAACTTTTGAATTTTACTTGGAAATATTTTCTATTTTTTATATATATTTTATATGTATTATGAATGTCACCAAAAATTTCTATTTGCATATTCTTGTAATATCAAAACTGATTTTATAATACTCAGTCCGACATCAATAATATCCCTCATTTGGTCAACTTCCATCGAAACAGCT
>JAPYYV010016192.1:0-14789 GCA_030522625.1 Copidosoma aretas
GAATGCTTTACACCAGTGTGCGTATAATAATACCTACTATTTGCCTAACTTTTGAATAAACAGTATTCATTCAGAATTAAATTAATATACTTTATCCACAAATATGCGTATTATCTTTAGTTGTAACATAAAAATAAGTTAACCATCAATAAATCGGTCTCTCAGTGTAGTTATAATAAGCGTTTTTGCAAAAACAGAAAAAAAAGAAATTAATAACACATTGAATTTCACAATGCACTTTGAAATACAGCTGGGTGATTGAGTGAACACTAAAATGTAGGCTGAGAAAATAGTCCCAGAAACAGCAATGATCGCACCGATATAGAAATTCGTGTAGCTCACGACGGAAGAAGACATATGTTTGAAATACTTGCGCAGTAGCCAACAACTAAGGAACTAAAAGAAAATTATCGTGGGTATGGGAGAGGGATCGGAAAACATGAGAAGTGAAAAAAATACCCTCCAGACCTCTTGAAGCTGAAGATGACGCGGTCAGTCTGTCCATTATTGATTCGACTGTACTGCTTGTGCGGGGTATACTCATACAACAGTTCGCTCCATACACTCGTCTCATCGAGCTATCACCAAATATATATATATATGATAAATCGATGTTCATGTGCAGTATTCTTACCGATCTCTGTTGTAATGTTGTAACATACACGAGTACAATGAGGGCAAGGGAAGGGAAAGAGAGGAGCCTCCTATTCCGTTAATTCCTCTCTCCATACAGATAAAGCGCGCAAGAACTACATTGGCAAGAAGAGGGGAGGGGGGGGGGGACAAAACTGCACCCAGCATCCGTAAATTATTTGATTCCGCTACATCAGAAGCGCCCGGGGCGGAAGAGATAAAAACGCGGGGGAGAGCGGGTGGCTGCAGGTCTTTTGCGATTGGTATCGTCAGTGTCAGCTGCCCCCCCTTCCTCTTTCCCTCGCTTCGGGCGCCCCCCCGGTCCTCTCGCCCTCTTTTCTCTCCCTCTGCCCCCCCCCCCCCCCATTTTAAGATCGTCCTCTCTTGTGCAGCACGTCGCTTAATTTTATCCGCATGTATATAGGTACCCCGACCGAGGCCCCTTCATGCTCGCGCCTTTCCTGTACAACTCCGCTCTTCTTCTTCTTCTCATCGTTATTACATTGTCGCGATTATTATTATTAATATTATCATCATCATATCGGCAAATCCATCGATCGTCTCGTGTATAGATTCTTAACTCGTACGGTGGCTCCTTTTTTTTTTTTTTTTTTTTTTTTTTTTTTTCTTCTCTTTTTTTGTTTTTTTTCTTTTTTCCTCCTCTTTCTTTTTTCCTCTTTTCTACTTGCTCNNNGAATGCGTACAGCAGTATACATACTGCAGAGAACTCCGCCAACTTCCAGAGTTCGGGAAACCGTCGAATATCGTAATTATATACATGCGAGCCGCGTCGACTCGTGTTTGTATATGTATATAGTATACTTATACTTCGACATATATTATGTATAAGACTGCTGCTTCGTATATGTAACTTACAACAACATGTTGTGCAAAGTAAAAGAAGACGAGTCGGGAAAAAAAGAGGGATGGAGAGAAAAGCACGTTTGCATCTACGGTTTGGGGGGGTATAATATTTGGGGGGAAGACTGGAAGAGCAGCAGAATATAATGATAGCGATAATGACTGATCGATGCCTTGTCGGCCCTCTCTTCTGTCCTACATGGATGCTGCTGTGGCCGATCGTCGCGATAATTTCATTACGACGAAAGTATAATACATGTTATATAAATTTACATTTTTTGACCGAGAGCTACACGCCCGCTCATCCTTCCTCTTCCGACAACGTGTATAAATGCGTGTATTATAATATACCCTCTTTTTTGTCGTGTCCACTAGTTTATTTTCGTGCTTTGCACTCGCGTTAGGGCTGTACGTATTTGTTGGTTCTTTTTTGTATTTTTCCATTTTATTTTTGACAAGCTGTACTATTCTTCTTCATTGACGAGTCCCAAAGGCTGATTTGAGAAGTACTTACTTGCAGCTTGGAGACTTTTTGAAAATTGTTAACAAGGTACGTTTTAATCATGAGAAAACTTATTCCTCTTATTATCTCGTTACTTTTCGAAAAGAAAACGTTAAACAATTAAAGTAGCTGCTTCCTTTGGATATTATTTAACTTTCTGTAACATTAACTGTAGCACCTGATAATATGTCGATCATAATAATAGGCAAGAGGGATGTACTTAATTATCAAAATTTTCAAACTTGTATAACATTGAAATTAAATAAATAGCATAAAAGGAATCATCGATCGCAAGATTACATCATGTTTATACTTTACTTCTTTTCCGCAACATTAACTGTAATAATTATGTTTTGCGTTGCAGAGATCAGTATTTATCGAAATTTTCCGTTGCCAGGACAATTTTTTTATGCGTAAAAAATGTATGATGCCTCCACCCACGTCATTTTTCTTTTCACTCTTCAAAATTCGCAACCCATTCAGTTTTAATTTACTACCCCACAAAATAATAATTCGCATCACGATTTGCTGACACATATTTGGCTCTTTTGATCATCAAAGATAACTTTTTTGGGAATCATACTGTACTGACCTACTAGGGGTATGTAGTTATAGTCGTTATTTTTTCTAGCTTCATATTTATCGCTTTTACCAACTGTGCATGTGTTCATATTCATCACTTTATATTTATTTATTCACTTTTTGCTTTTCTTGCATCGCCATTTATTTTTATAATCTCTAAATAATTTTCTTAACCTAATCAAAGTCATGGATTAAATTGCCGGCAAGAAAACTCGCAAAATAATCCGAGTGCCCTGACCGGGGATCGAGAACCCATGCCCTCTCGAGCAGCGATGTAACGACGCCTCTACCTACCTCCCGCACCACCAACATGATAAGGACAATACACCCAATCACACCCATCAGCGATCACCCAGCGGTAGCGAAAAAATCCACGATAGAGAGGCAAGTCCATTAATCAGCCAAAAACACCCAACACTTAGTAACCAGCGGACGCAGCCTTCGATTCTCGTAAACCTCAAATATAACCGCGTCCCCGTGCTCCCCCTCACTTATTTTCCCTCTTTCTCCCATCCACTGGCTGAGCTCCCGACGTTGGTGCGGTTAATCGCAAATAAGCGCATCAGCCAGCCAGCGCAGAGAGCAAAGAGAAGGAAGAGGAGAGGAAGAAAGTAGGAGCTCGAGCGATCGGCAACGCGGATTAGCGCAAAAGTGCAACCCATCGGTCCCATGGGCTGCTCCTCCTCCTCCTCCTCCTTTTGTCCCCCTTCGAGAGGGTGGTTGTCGGTCCCGACCCCGTAGCTGATGCGACACGAGAGAACAGCAAAGGAGGAGGGGACGAGAATAAGGTCGAGAGCCCGAGTAGGTTATACATATGAATATAAACATATGTATTTTTTTTTTATTATTATAGCGCTATGCGCCCGGCTCTTTTCTAAAGGCACTACTCAGGGAACTCAGCTCTTGGGAGAGGGAAGGGGATAATGGGTGTCTAACAACTGTTTCGCATTCGCCCAGGACAAGTTCTGTGGGTGGGGAAAATCCCAACCCGGAACGGCCCGTTGCATTGCCCAAGTTTGGTCCGGGTGTATATGTCCAGGTGTAGGACACAGGAAGTACCATAGGCGTACAAGTGCCAGTATATTAGCGGGAAAGCTCGTCTCCATACTATCGAAGATTGTTTGATTTTTATCTTCTTAGCACATGCCTTAATCCGAATACGTTGAAAGGATTTCCGTATTCTCTGAGATTCTCCGGGCTCAAACGGTTTTTCACCCCTTGGAGATTCGCGTTAATCCCGAGACATTGTAATTATACTCATAATTGCGCTAACATCTCATGTAGACTCTCGTCCATTCTACAATGCATACACGATTTCCAGGACTTCTATCAAACGTCAGTGGACCAAGACACTACGGTCATAATAATGGGTATGAAAATTCGTTATATTCAGGAAAATTAGATTATGTTGGAAAAATAATTGTGCGCAAATAGCGTTGTTTTTTGGTAATAACTGTTTGAATTTTAGCTTACGGAAAAGGCAAATTTTTATTAAACACATCTGTTCGTGCAGAAGCGTTGACGAAAAAATGCCCATAACGTACATCGCCCAAAATTTAAGTAATAACTTATTTAGCACACAACCAAAATAGCACCTTATTCGTTCGAGGCGTTTTGATACTACTTATTCGCATGCATTCATCAGCCTATATCATAATTAAGTACTTCTGACTTGCGTGTTATGACTCTCAGTTTCAGCGCGAATTTCTCCCTTTTTTGTGGCGGTCCATCGACGACTGTCTTCTTTGTGTATACCAGAAGTAAAAGCAACCATCACACAATATTGCAACAAACTGTGGTAAACCAAAATTTTTAAGCGATCTGTTAAATTTTTGCTCGCCACGCATGACATCTATTGGCCAAAATTAAATCAATCGCAGTCGAGGTTGCAGCTAAAAAGTTTAGAACCGCTCTTTTTGCCAACTCTTTAGCAATTATTCGTATAGCTTTCCCGCAGTTCTTGGTGCTTACCTTTTCTACCAAGGTTTCTGTATGCTAACACAAACAACAGGCCCCCAGAACCATCCGGCCATCCATCCACGCGCACGAGCTATGCGTTCTCCGGAACACCCATCACCCGTACCTTATACATACACAATTTCGCATTTTTCCTTCCCATCCTCCTCCCCATCAGCCCTTCGAGAGTTGCAGTCTCCCCATTTGTTATTTTATCTCGTCTCTCTCTGTCATCTAGCATAATCTCGAGCTCACACGGACTTATACATGCGATACCTCTAACGGCAGTACTCTCTGCAGTCTTTGCACGTGCTCACATGGATCGTACGTACGTATGGGAGAGATACCAAGTTATACCGAGGAACTCGCATATCCCCATACTTATACCCAACACACACGCTTGTATACACGTATCTCTCGCTCCCCCGGTTCTCTCCCTCTGCTGCAGGAAAGAAGAGGAAGAGAGGAAAGAGAGTAGGCCCAAAGAGAGAGAGAGAGAGAGAGAGAGCGCAGCAGCAGCCGATCGGCGACAGCCATCTTGCATACCTGAGCCGCCGCCGCCGCGGCATTGCTGGCTTCTCCTCGAGGGCAAAAGGTAGAATATCTCTGCAGGACGACGGCGGAGGAATGAGCGTGGGGCCCCGATCGCGAGGCGCGCGGAGCAGCGAGGGAGAGAGAGAGGGAGTAAGGCCCCCCCCCCCCCCCCCCCCCCCCCCTCTCCCCCCCCCCCCCCCCCGGCCCGGCCCAAAAAAACCCCCCCCCCCAGCCGGGAGACAAGAGGCGAACCCCCGAGACAAAAAAGCTCCCTCGCGCAGGTGAGAGAGAAGAGGAAGGCCGCTGCTGCAGGGCCCGATCCATCGGAGGGAGAGGGACGGCGTCAGCCGGCCCGAAGAATGCCCCCCTCTCTCTCGGCAAGAGTGCGCGCCTCATCCTTACCCTGTTCTCCGCGTGCTGCAGGGGCCCGGTATACTGATGTGAGTCCGCGCGCGGTTGGCTCAGTCGAGTCGGGTCAGTCCTCGGAGCGAGGCTTCCAGCTTTACTCCCGAGCGCGAACGAGGGCGCCCGCGCGAAAACACGACTTAATAATCGCCAGGGACCCACGGTCGGTTTGACACATACGCGCGGGGTTTGACGACCGAAGGGGCCCCCCCTGGATTCACGCGTACCGTGTATATTTTTGTCATCCTCGCGAGGCTCTGGCTTCGTATTATACTGTGTATGCATGAATATGTAGGGTATGTTGCGAGGAACTAGTTTGACGTGACTTTTGAGTACAATATCTGTGCGTCGGTAAAATTGGAGACTGTACTGCGGTGCAGTGTTGTGTATACAAGTCTACTATACGTCGTTGTCGTCGTCGCGTGGTCCATTGCAGCGGACAGAGAGAGAGAGAGAGAGAGAGAGAGCCAATGAACCGAGTGTATAGCGTGTGTCTGTGTGCCCGTGCTCCGATTTCTCGCTCTCCTCGTGTGTATTATATACGTGCAGCAGCTCGCGATCTTTGGGGACCTGCTCTTATATATGCTCTCTTCTCCACAGATGTGCGAGTGTGTGTGCAACGTGAGAGTGCACAGCCGGAGGCTGCGTATACGCACGCGAACGAGAAATATTTATCCCCCTCGAGGAGAGCGATACGCACGTCAGCCGAAGAAGCACGCGTAATAATATAATAGTATCGGGACCTTGAGGGGAGAGGAGTTGTTGTTTTTTTATCTTCTCTCCCGGTTTTTTGTTCTTCCTCCATCGCCGAGGTCCCAAATACATGAAGTACATCAATCGGAATTCTTTACCGATCTGGCTCTGGTGCTCTGCTCTCAAGTCGATTATTAAATTTAAGTGAATCCACGTTCCTACAAAACACAATCTTATCATCAATACTATACATGCTAACCTGTAGCTGTTCGATCGTCGAATCAGAGATAATAGAAAGATTAGGTGAAGATAGGGGGGCCGTATGCCAAATTTGCCGGCAGCCTCTGCCCCTGCATCAATTAAGTAAGGATGATTCAAGATTCGTGGAGAGATCATCACGTCAGAGCGGTCGACCGACGTCGTGCGTATTATTATGTGTGATTGGTAGTAGCAAAAGTGATACACGTGTCAGTTGCACGTACAAGTACCAACACATAACAGTAAGTCTGCGCTTGCACTTATTTTAAATATACCATACGCCTACTGTCGCGACGCAAAAAAATGCTCATTATTGACACTGAAAGATAATCGAGGCGCGCGCACAAGATCGGTACGTTGACTGCGGAAACCGATTTTCCCACTGCCTCTCTCGCGCCGCGTAGCTGTATAATATATACTAAGTACACGCGCTCGCGGGGAGAGAAGGAGGCGCGGCAGTGCAGCCTGTATATATATATACAGACAGACGGACCGGTCAGTGCCCCCACTTCTTCGGAGCCGGAGATTTCCATCCCGCGTACCTGAATCATACCGCTTACACACGCTCGATTCGGATCTCGTACACATATAGTAGACATAATCTCTCCTCGGACGAAAGTTTTCGCAGAGTGCCATGTATTAGTATCATAGTATTTGTTTACGTTCCGAACTGTGTCACGCTCCGTGCGTGCACCAGAGTGTCCGAGTTGACATTGGGCAGAACAATGTCCGAAAAGAGTCACTGCGACAGGTAGCAGCGGATCGCCCGGAGAACGATGAGGGGCGCAAGCAGACACCTCCTGCTCCTCAACCTGCTGCTGGTGATCGCCGGCCTGAACGTCGCCCGAGCCATCAGCAGCAGCGGCACCGGCAGCAACAACAGCGATGACGAGGACGACGACGACAACTATCCCAGAGTATCGGCTCGGCTCGTTATGCCGTTCCCCGAGGGCCAGCTGGCCATGCAGAGCCGGGCCGTCGAGAAACGGGCCCAGCTCGAAGTGAAGGAGAACGAGCCGCGGGGCAGCCTCATCGGCCGGATCCCCGTCGTTCCGGATTTCACCTACCGGTTCAACGAGCAGCCCCAGGAGTTCAGCCTCGACCCCGTGACCGGCGAGATCCGAACGAACGCGCTCCTCGACCGCGAGAGCCTCCCCAGCGACAGGTTCGACCTCGTCGTCCTCTCGAGCCAGCCGACCTACCCGATCGAGGTCAGGATCCGCGTGCTCGACGTCAACGACAACAGTCCCGAGTTTCCCGAGGCCAGCATCGCCGTGAGCTTCTCCGAGTCGGCCAGCGCTGGTACAAGGCTCCTCCTCGACGCCGCCAGCGACAGGGACGGCCCAGAGAACGGACTCGCCGATGACTACTTCATCGCTGGCGGCAACGCCGACGGCAAGTTTCGGCTCACGATCACCGAGACCTACCTCAACCTCGAGACAATGAGCAAACTCGACCGCGAGCAGGTCGAGTATTACTCGCTGAACGTGTGCGCCCGCGACAGGGGCAGGCCTCCGCGCCTGGGCTGCATGCTGGTCAACGTGACCGTGCTCGACGTCAACGACAATCCCCCGGTGTTCCAGCAGAGCGAGTACCTGGTGGTGCTCAACGAGAGCTCGACCGTGGGTTCGGGGGTGTTGACGGTTAGGGCCCAAGACAGGGACACCGGGGACAACGCGCGGCTGACGTACTACCTGTCGGAGGCCAACGAGCGGCAGTTCAGCGTCGAACCCGAGACGGGGGAGGTGACGACGAGCGAGGCGCCCCTCGAGTGTCCCCGGCAGTTGAGCTGCCAGCAGGCCAAGGAGCGCCCGCCCGGCGGCTGCCCCAAGAGCTGCGTCATCACCGTCTTCGCCAGGGATCACGGCTCGCCCCGGCAGGACGGCCGCGCCTTTGTGACCATCAATCTGCTCGACGCCAACGACCACGATCCGGAGATCCGGTTCACGTACTTCCCGCCGACCTCGGGCTTCGCCACCGTCGATGAGAACGCGGCCAAGGGCTCGATAGTCGCCGCAGTGGGGATCATAGACGCCGACGAGGGTCTCAACAGCGAGACGAGCGTCGAGATCGCGGGGGGCAACGAGTTTCGGCACTTTGAGCTTACCGGCCACGACGGGGACGCCGCCGCCCAAAGCTTTCGGCTCGTGAGGGTCAACGGGAGATTGGACCGCGAGGAGATACCAAAGTACAACCTGACGATCGTGGCCAGGGACAGAGGTAGTCCGTCCAGATCGGCCAAGGCCTACCTCGTCATCCACGTGAACGACGTAAACGACCACGAGCCCGTCTTTCAGCAGAGCGAGTACTCGGCTGTTCTCTCGGAGCTGTCACCCGTGGGGAGTTACGTGGCCAGCATAAGGGCCACCGATGCGGACACGGGCCTGAACGCGCGTGTCTACTATGATCTCGAAGCGGGGAACGAGCAGGCCTGGTTCGCCATAGACCGGGACACGGGTCTGGTGACGACGCGAGCAGTCCTCGATCGGGAGATCCAGGGGAGCGTGGAATTAAATGTCCAGGCCAAGGACGGGGGCCCAAATCCAAAGTTCGTGTCGACCCATCTGCGGGTGACGGTGCTGGACGAGAACGACGAGCCGCCCAGGTTCGCGCGCAGCCTGCTCGAGGTCACACTCTCGGAGAACACGCCCGCAGAGAGCCTGGTGGCCACCCTATCGGCCGTGGACAACGATCAAGGGACCAATGGCAGCGTGGCATACCAGCTGCACCCTACCGCACAGCGGGACTACCCGGGGACCTTCGCTCTGGATGCGTTAACGGGCCAGCTGACGACCAGGGTGACCCTGGATCGGGAGCGAGTCGCCGAGTATAAAATACTCGTCGTGGCGAGGGATCAGGGAAGCCCGCCCCAAAGCTCGACGGCCACAGTTCTGCTCAGTCTGGAGGACGTTAACGACAACGCACCCGTATTTTACCCGAGGACGTACCTTTTACCGGTATCGAGAGACGCGGCACGCGGCAGTGCGGTGGGCCGGATCCGGGCCACGGACGCCGACGCACGGGAGAACGCTCTCGTGAGATACAGCCTCGAGTCGGGTGGCGACGGACTCTTCGGGGTGGACGAGCGAAGCGGGGAGCTGTACTTGCAGGGTTCGCTGCGCCAGGCGCACAATCGCAGCCTATTCCGAATGACGGTCTCGGCGAGGGACAATGCCGACAGAGTCACCGGCAGGAACGCTGCCGTCGAGGTCATCATCCGGGAGAGCATGGAGCAGCTCGAGTTTGGAAGCTTCGGCAGTGGCTACCGTTTCCGGGTAATGGAGCACCACGGCGACTGCTCCGATAGCAACAACGGTCCCTGGAGCCCCAAGGAGGTGGGGACGGTGCAGGCGGACGCGGGTTCCGGTAGACCGGTGTCGTACGCGATAGAGCTCGGGGATCCCGAGGGCCGCTTCTCGATAGACGAGTCGACGGGGATGATAACGAGCGCCGGGTGCCTCGACCGCGAAGTGACGGCCCAGTACAGCCTGCAGGTGTCGGGCCGCGCCGGTCTGGCCTACGGCCTTGCCAGCGTCAACGTCAGCGTGCTTGATGCCAACGACAATCCGCCCAAGTTCCCCAACGAAGAGCACGAAGAGGAGGTACTGCTCAACGAGCTGGCTGCCGTCGGACAGGAGGTTTGCCTTGCCCGAGCCAGGGACAGGGACGCGGGCATCAACGCGCGCATGAGCTACTCGCTGACACGCAACCCTGGCCAGCAGTTCAGGATAGCCGAGGGTACGGGCATCGTTTATTTGGCAAGGCCGATAACTCAGCCTCCAGGTACAGTGCTCAGGATCGAAGTGACTGCCCGGGACTCTGCGGGGGCAGTAGGACAACAGTCGCTGGCAACGGCTCAGCAGATCCAGGTCATTGTGGAGGATGCCAACGACCACACGCCGGTCTTCGGGCTGCCGAGCTACGAGACCTCGCTGCCCGAGTCGACGCCAGTAAACGAACGGTTCTTCGGCCTGGTGGCTTCCGACGCGGACCTTGGGCCCGACAACGGTCGCGTGGCCTACCGCATCAGCGAGGGAAACGCAGACAACCGCTTCGGCATCTTCCCCGACGGCCAGCTCTACGTGCGCAACGTCCTCGACCGCGAGGAGCAGGATTACTACGCCCTGGAGATCACTGCGAACGACCATGGCAGCCCGAGTAGTCGCAGTTCCAGCGTGTCCCTGGTGGTGCACGTGGTGGACGAGAACGACAACGCGCCAGAGTTCAGCAACTCGAGCTTCACCTTCCACCTGCGGGAGAACGAGCCGGCGGAGACGTTCGTGGGGAAGCTGATGGCCAGCGATCGGGACGCGGGTAGGAACGCCGACCTGAGCTTCTCTCTGCCAGCGAGCCAGCAGGACTTTGCCGTGGACCCGCGCAACGGGTTCGTAAGATCGCTGAGGCCCTTCGACCGGGAACAGCTCGTGGCAAGCACCGGAGGGAGCGTCATCACCCTGGAGGCGAGCGTCCACGACAACGGGGCCAGCGGCTCTCGGCTGAAGGACCGGGTCAAGGTGAGCGTCTACGTCGGGGACGTCAACGACAACACACCCCAGTTCAGGCGGCTGCCCTATCGGCTCCAGGTTAGCGAGATCGCGGTCGTAGGCACCCAGCTGCTCCGAGTCTATACCTCCGACGTGGACGAGGGTCTGAACGGCGATGTGTTCTACACCCTTGAGGACAACGAGGGGGAGCAATTCTCGATAGACGAGGCCACGGGCCAGATATCCCTGGCCCGGCAGCTGGACCGGGAGACACGCGATGCCTACAGGCTGACTGTCGTGGCGCACGACGCGGGCCAGGAGGTGCGGCTATCATCGAGCGCCCTAGTCGAGATAGAAGTGCTCGACGAGAACGACAACGTGCCGCGCTTCGTGGACACCAGGCCGAGAATATTGGTGCCCGAGACTACTCCCGTCAACGTCGAGTTGGCGCAGTTCGTGGCCAGCGACGCCGATTTGGGAGTCAATGCCGAGCTGAGCTACGCCATAACGGCGGGCAACAAGCATGACGCGTTCCACGTTGAGCCGACGACCGGGGCACTCTACCTGCGCCGACCGCTCGATTACGAGGACCAAAAGTTCAGTCTGCTGAACGTTACCTGCAGCGACGCCGGCCATCCACGATTGAGCAGCATCGTCACCCTGCGCGTCGACGTCGTTGACGCCAACGACAATCCGCCCGTTTTTCCCAACACGGCCATCGTCAGGCAGATAGTAGAGGGCCTACCGGTTCTCCGGCCGGTCGTTACAGTCAGCGCCGAGGACCCGGACTCGGGAGACAATGGTTTGGTGACCTACGCCATAGCCAGCCAGGAGCCCGAGGACGAGAGGCGCCGCTTCGGCATAAACCCCACCACCGCGGTGATCCACACCCTCCTGCCGATCGACCGGGAGGATATTGACACCTTCAAACTCGTGGTCATCGCTACGGATGGAGCCCATCCGGCATCGGCCCGGCTCTCGGCCGAGAAGTCCGTCACGGTGATAGTGACCGACGTGAACGACAACGCCCCCGTCTTCGTCAACATGCCGGCCTTCGTTCTCCCGTCATCGCTATCGTCGTCCTCCCCCGTGGGTAGCAGGGAGGAGCCGCTGCTGCGGGTAGGCCAGTTCCAGGCGCGTGACGCGGACTCGAGCACCAACGGCCAGGTGACCTACGAGCTCCTGCGCGGCAGCGGCAACGACTACACAGAACTCCTGCACGTGCAGAGGGGCACGGGGGCGCTGGCGATGAGGCTGCCCGCGGGAGGCCTGCCGGATCGCGTGGCGAGGCTGAGGGTTGGCGCGAGGGCAAGCGACGAGGCCAGTCAAGCGGAGCGGAGGTCGACGGAGAGCTACGCGACGCTGATAGTGCCAGGCGAGGGGGAGAACGGTGGCCCGGTCTGGGAGCACGTTGGGGTGCTGGAGGGTAGCGTCCAGGAGAACGAGGCCGCGGGCGCGAGCGTCATGCGCCTGAGGGCCAAGGGAAGATGGGCAGTGGCAGTGGGAGAGGAGCAGCCGGTTGTGGAGTACTACGTGACGAACGTGACGGCTGGGCCGGGCGGGCCGATGGCGGACAGGCTGTTCGACGTGGACGCCAGGACGGGATTGCTGACAACGGCCGCAATCCTGGACAGGGAGCTGGGCGCCGAGTGGTACGAAGTGGAGGTCTACGCGGTCGTCGTCGGAGCGGCGAGGCCTGGGACAACGTCGACAAAGGTGAGTCGAATTACTTTTTTTCTTTTTTTCAGTCGTGGTGGTGGTGGTGGTGCAGGTTATCCTTGCAAAAGAAAATTGCAAACTGACACTGTTGTCGATAATCCTTGGACGATTAAGTCGTTTCGCGCGAATCGGTACAAAGTTGGCGCAACACGGTGGTGGTGAAGAAATCTAAAATTTTAATTCGATCAATGCGCACGTATAGTATATACCTGCGCGCATTTGTACGGGAAATGTTCATTTACATACTACACGATTGCGAAACTCGATGGAGATATATTATGCGAGTACGAGAATCAGATTAAGGTATAGCTTTACCCTATCATGAGAACTCGTAATTAGATTATTTACGTCGAGATATACGAGGAGGAAAAAAACAAAAACTGCAAATGCCCGTCACGGATCGTCTGAATTTGTTCAACAACCGGAAAACGACCCTGAAACCTCGAGATCAATTTTAATACCGTGCGTACACGCATACATATGTACATGGGTAAAAAAAAAGATACGAATCTTACCGGCTATATCCTGAGAAAGTAGGTATCCCTAGCCCGCGCCGGTAAATCAAGGCCCCCATTGTCGAGTGTAGAACGCCGAGCGATCAGAGGGACCTCGATTATTCATGCGAGTTTGACGCGCGCGGTTTGACGGATGGCAAAAAGAGCGCGGCAGTGTGGGCCACTTGAAAAACGACTCTCGCCGAACCCAAGCATACTCGCAAGCACATATAATACCAAGAGCGCCGCCACCGCGAAAGAAAAATATAATCGCCCATCCGTCCGAGCTTTCTAAACAGAATAAAAAAAAGAAAAAAAAAAAAAAAAAAAAAAAAAAATGGTTGACGATCACCGTACTCCGACCACTACTAACAGCCAGCCAATAGCGTTTGCGTGTACGTACGATTGTCATCGATCGCCGTGGGAGAACGGCAAAAATTAACTCGGTTCGAGAGGGAGAGCGAGAAATTATCGGCAACACCCACGCGCACCTAACCCACGCTCGTTCGGCTCTGAACAGTTCCCTCCGCGGGTGCCGCGAAACCCCGCCCGACCGCGAAACGTATATTCGACCGTCGGTGCGGGGGAGAGCGAAAAAAAACGGGGAGCCGAGCGTGCACACAACTATTTGCATAATCAGCGGCAACTAACGTAAAGAGGGTGGGGAGGGGAAAAAAAAAAGAAAAAAGAACGAGTCGAATTAAGTCATCGCACGGCGCGGAGCGAAAGAGGGAAAGAGAGAGAGAGAGGGACTCTCGGGGGTCGTACATCTTGGCTCCCCCCCCCCCCTCGGCGCGGTCGGTCGCTGTTTTACACCTCCCCAGTGGCCCTTCCCACGCCCGCGGGCGCAACCCCCTTCCGGCCCCCCCGACCCCCCTCCGGTTCTCGTGTAACTATACGAAATTAACCACCGCCGCGCTGCCTCTTCTCTTTCTCCATCCGCGGGAGATCGCACGGCGAGAAATCGGCATGCAGGGTGCCCCAGCTCGCGGCTGATAATAATGTGCCCCTCTGCGTTCCTCCCTCCCCCCGCCCCACCCGGCTTTCTCCTTGGGGGGACAACATACGTGAGTGGGACAGGGGGTGATGAACCCTGTCCGTGTACACGGCGTACAATCGTTATATTTGCATGGTCGGAGAAAGCAGGGAGGAGAAAAATCGGCGACGGAATGTGGTCGAGTTTGTGCATAATGTTTATGTACAATGTATACATGACAAGTCGCACGCGTATCGTACCTGCAGTGTTGTACTGCCAAAGCTGCAGCCGTGACACCAGTATACTTACGCGTGTATCATACGGGCAACGAGCAGGGGAGCAAAAGTTACTCAGCGAAAGGGACAGTACACGCGCGCTGTACCTATAATACACACCTCGCGCTTCTCGGAGGGACGATTAGTCGCCACGTTGGGCGCACAAGAGTGTGCGTTCTATACTTTTCTTCCTTCTATATCGCGCGCACCCGTAGAGACACAGATTTTTTTGGTGTTCTTTCTTCTGCGAACGTTCAGAGTCGTTCGCGAAAGTGGAGCCAGCAGGGTTTGGGGTTCGAAATCGAGGGTAAGGAAGAACGCGCGTTTGAATACGTTTTTTTTTTTTTTTTTTTCGGACTTATTGCGTTTTACGGAGTATGATCAATGTTGTTCACTCAAAAAATGTTGTGTTACGAG
>JAPYYV010016199.1:0-12081 GCA_030522625.1 Copidosoma aretas
ATATCAGATTATTACTCAGTAACAATATTTGTATGCATCGCTGTATATTTTGGGTCTTTTACAACATTTTGTTATTGGAAAGGACCAGATGTGCTCTTTGAAGAAGTGGATCTAAAAACTCTAATAAGATATACATTACCTAAAGTATTGCCTATCTTGATTATGATATTATTGTTAACTAAATCGACACGTTCAACAGTTGAACAGGTAATTCTTTACTAACCATTAAAAATTTTTTTTACCCTCAAAATTTAGTACACTTAGATATACTACACAGAGTAAAGAGATTGACCAAACATTGAGCCATTGCCTAATGCATACTAATGCTCAGAAATACAAAACTATAACATTTCAGGTAAGAATTGATCGATGATCAATTTAAGTTATAAATAATAAAAAATAAAAACATTAATTTTCAGCTATTACTATTTTCACATCAATGTAGAAGAACAGTTATTAGATTCAAAGCATTGAACATTTTTCCAATAAACGGAACACTATTTGTAAAGGTAAGGATTTCTTTTAAATGTTGGAAACTTACATCATGAGATTCTATAGTATTTAAAGATAGTATATTACGAATCTTCTTTTTTAGATGATAGTTACCTCGATATCATATATAATTATACAAAAATCATTCACTATTCGATGACGACCTGTATGGTGAAAGGTGCCGAACGTCTATATATTATAACTTTGAAGTTCATGTCTTGTTACGCAGTAGCTTGTCTCTTATGATGTAAAATATTATTTCTTCGCCTTATTGCTTGCACTTATATCTGATAATTATATAATTTCAATGGATATCCTTATTATAGTATTGAATTTTCTCCTTAGTCCAATAAAGTGAGTTATCTAAATTATAAAAAAGTATTCTTATCTCATTGAATATGCTCTTGATTTTTCCGATTTATGTTTTAATAAATATTAATTATTATCTTAGTATTTTACATATTATTATGCATTTTGTTAGCATATAAGACTAATTATTTAATGGTGATTTGATATAATTACAATGTTATTACTATAATATAATAGTTAACAAATGGTCTTAAAATTTTCCATAACGGACCATTCAGTTATTTTTACTCTAACCATTTTTTTTTAACTGTCACTATTTTCAGCAAAGAGGGAAGAGAAAAAATGTTATCCGTCACTCAGAGAGAAACTGCATCCGTATTTGCAAGTCGACTTGCACTAAGTATTTTAGGTGCCACTGATTTGCAAACGATACGCTAAATAACGATGAAAATTAAACGCACCAAACACGTCCTCACCTACGTTTTGTGAATGGACTATGCAGTGTGAAACAGGAAGAAGAAACGAATAGAATATGAGAGTATGAAACAGATTATGAAATTACTATAATTATGTATCATGTATGTCGGAGACACCTAGACTTTCTGGGAAACCTTTTTTTGTCCGTCATTATATTAATTACTTAAATACTAAAGTATCCAAACATGCATATTTACTTAAAAAAGGCTCATTACAGCCCGGCTTTCAGGACGGCAGTTGCTAGCAGTTGCACCTACAACACGTACATGCCTTCCGGCTGATTTTATTCACTCTTTGTCGTTGTGGTTTGATTCGTCAAGACAACCTTATATTTCGCAAGGCGAATATGACCAGGTTAGCCATAATATCCGTATCGCAAATCTCAAATCACTGTACAATTTTGGACTATGTAAGAAGAGACAGAAGGAGATGAGTAGTGAAGAAAATTCTCTTTCAGACGCTCGAACCGTAAACGTGAGACATCCTAGCACACGTGCGCTTGCTGTGAGTGGTCGAAATAAAGCACGTCAGCGCTATAGTCAATTCTTATTTGACCAAAGCCTATTATATTCTAAAAGTTCTCCTGTCGGTTCCTCCTTCCACGTCACCAACCATAGCAAGATGCAAGCATATAAAAAGCTCGCATCCTGGCCGACTCAACAGTTTGGCTTTAGCCTGGATCCTAAATAATCTAAGGTCATACTCGAGCTCTCTATAGCACGTGCCATACTGCACTATAGCATATGCATAGGTTAGGCTGTGTTAATATACAGCTGTCCATTTCTTTGTTACACAGCTGCTCAAAAGTTTTCAACTTTGAAAAGCTAAAACTCGACAACTGTATCGCTGGGCTTTTCGAGGCTTGATATTTAGTTTACTTATGATATCAAGTATAACATACCGTTTTTTTAAAGTAATCGTAAAAAGCGTTTGAAAGGTATGAACGATTTCGTTTGGAATTCAATTTTAACTCAGGCGCTTTCAAACCTCTTGTGTGTTAAAAGATCAATAATAAGACTATGATATCTTCGAAACAATACCGCTCGGCCTCTCCAAATTTTGACTTACAAGAAATAATATAAAACTTAAACCTCACGCAAAATTTAAGGAAAATTGTAAGAAATGTCTTTTTTGCTCGACCATTATCTTGAGCCTCTTGTCGACATTTAAAATTTTCACGGCAGTTTTAGTCAAACTTGGTTCGTGCTGTTTGTAATAACACGAACAGCAATAGAAAGTAAGTAATTCAGAATGAAACCTAACGAGTTTGTAGCACGAGTTTCTCTTGCATTTAGAAATATACATTGATATATTAATATTTTATATCCTTAAATGCATTCAGGATACAGTATAGGACATTTCAGGTTTGATCAGATAGTAGTGTGAGTGATGATCTTCTAAAAATTGAAATATTAGCCTGGTAATTATTTGCCACTTTTCGAAATTCTATACTAAATTATGAAATATAGTTGTACTATTATTATATATGCCGAATACAGTTATATGGATATGAGGATGAACATAGAGAAATATATATTTTGCTATACTTTTTGCTTAATTACTGTTGTATTATACTGATGCAAGCAAAAATGAAAAATAATTAATCAAGATATGCTTTTATAGTATATACTAGAAAATAGAAAAGAACATTTTGGGTGCATAATAAATAAAGGCGTAGTCCTTTGCATACGTCAAGCGGCTAGTTTTGTCATGCTTTATAATTTAATCTTTCGCAAGTTATAATTTGATTGCTGTATTCACATTGACTCCGATCGTTTATTCATTTGAATCATACACCCATGATCCACTGTCCTACACAAACTAATCAACATATATTATCAACAACTGATCTTTGACTTGAGGATTTACGTCTTTTATACCTTGTAAGCGAACAAGTAAAGTCAATTCAACACGAATCTATCAACTTTCCAGAGACCACCCTCTTTACTCCCACAACAAAATAATAGATAGTTTCAACTTGCTACTTGTATTTGTTATTGGACTGTCTTTTCCAACGATTATTCCTTAGTGTTACATCCCAGGATACTGTTAAAGTCGGCGAGTCAGCATCGAACGTCACTCTTCTCCGATGAGGAGTCCTCCTCTGACTTATTTAACCTTGCTGATCTTTCAGACAACAATGCAGCGACTGAGTGAATCTGGCCAGTTCCATCCAGGTTAGTGTTCCGGATAGAATGAGTGTATATTCAAGTTTTCTGAAACTCTGTATAATTCTGTTGTTGTATACATGTTCGTTGCTGTGAGTGGAAATGTACATATATGTTAAAAATGACGAACGTTGTCAAGAAGAACAATTGTTTGGTTGATTCATAGTTGTCATTGAAGTTGTATACGTCTAGCCTTTGAAACCAGTTAGTCGAAATATAATATTTGAACGATTATGTCGGTTTTTGATGAAAATCGTGTGATAGAATAGGTTTCGCCTTCGTCTCTTATTTATTTTCGTGCGCGGTAGTATTTAACAACTACAGTAAGTATACACCCGCACGTCACTCCAGTCGATCAACTGTGTGCGTTTGTTTCGTACACCTGCGCAATTTTGCAGACAATAGACTCTTTAATTCGTATGGAAATAAAATACAATAAAAAAATTACAAAGATTAGCTTTTATTAATGAACCTAAATGTGGGAAATAACTTTTTCAATGCATAATAAGTCTCTTTTTCATTTAATCTGATATGCATCTTCATCAAGTGACGACCGAAAATATAGAATATAATCAATATAATCGAGAGTCGGTAAATAATGGAGTTCTTTTATGATAAACGATGAAATAGTTTGATGACCCTCGCTTTTATTGATTATGAACGCAAAATGTTATTTCTTACTTTCTAGTATATCAATAAAAGCCTATCTTGATGATTTATTTTTCAATTTTTTTTGCATCAATATAGTTCAACAGTAAATAAGCAAAAAGAATAACAAAATATATATTTCTCTATGTGCATTCCCATACCCATGTAACTGTATCTAGCATATAATAATAGTAAAATCATATTTCATAATTTAGTATAGAATTTCGAAAAGTGGCAAACAATTACGAGGCTGATATTTCAATTATTAGAAACTCATTATTCACGTGTTTTATCTAATCAAACCTGAAATGTACTTCGCTGTATCTTGAATGCATTCACTCAAGCATGTAAAATATTGATAAATTGATGTATATTGACTAAATATAAAGTGCTATTAATCAATTGATGGGCTTTTGTTCTTTCGGAATACTTTACCACAATCAGTCGTCTCTGAAACCTTAATAATTATAGTTTGCCAGCATCTCCACCAGAGAAATACAAATTTTTAGAAGACCTGTGAGGCAGAGCGTGTAGGTCTTTTGCGATTGCACTAGTTGGATGGGCCTGGTATGGAACGCAATTTTTCCTACTGAAAGTGCAGTTAATGTCCAAAGGTCAAAAAAACATCCTATGTAGGAGAAATTTTTTTCTTTGATCAACTAATTTAATAAATAATTGTATTTTCCAGCTCAACAACTTTTAATGATACAATGTTTGCAGAACTGAAAACAATCATACGGAAAAATAACTTTAAACCTTCATTAATAAAGTTATTTTATTTCTACAATAGAATACTTGGGTCGATTATTATAAATTTTACAGAGACTTGGATTGGAAATAATATTTTTAAACGCTGGTCATTTAGTTATTCTTACACTGGAATAGTGTATAATATTTGTTCACTGGTATTCTTATTTATAAATCAATATTATCACCGATTTCAAGGTTTATTACGCAGGGGTTTTTTACATGCATCGATTTACAATGTTTATCTTACTATAATTAATCATCGTATAGTTACTTGTCTGGGGATCGATTTAATTTTAGTTAGTGCTATTATTAAACAAAAAACTGCTATCACTATTTTCACAAAATTCAATTTAGTGAAAGAATCTATTGGAGGATTAAATAACAACGTAAAAGATAAATCAGTGTGGCAAAATATGCGGTATGCTTTAGTTGTATTTTTTAAATGTATTCCAAGCGTCATTGAACTGATCGAACAGATACAGTTCGCCGCTAAGTACACTGACTTTGAATGGCTGTCTGTGTCACGTCGTATCTTCCTTCTGATTCCTCTGATGATAGTAGATTTGATAGTTTTTCAATATATATTTTCTACGGCTGTAATTAGAGTGTTATTAAAAATAATATGTCGTCATTTAAAAAACATGTTTGAAAAGTCTACTCACATGGCAAGTAATAATTTATTAGATCGTGCGAATGAACAAAAAAAATTGCAAACCTTACTAAAATTGCAAATTATGTACGCGTCATTGATTGAAGTATCAAATGAACTTTCAGATTTTTACTCATTATCAATATTTATATGCATCGCAGCGTATTTTGAGGCTATTTTAGATAAGTCTCATAATATTATAAAAATTTGGCTTTATGAAACATTAACTCTAAAATTTTTAATAAATCATATGTTGTATAATGTAATACCAATCTGGATTATGATATTATTGCTGACAAAATCTACAAGTTCAACAATTAAACAGGTAATTCATTACTAACCATCAAAAAATTATTTTTTTGTGTCAAAATTTCGTGAAACCTTTATAAACTACGCAGACCGAAAAAATCGACCAAACATTGAGCTATTGCCTAATGCATACAGATGCTCGGAAATACGAAAGTACAACATATCAGGTAAGAATTTATGGATCACGAATTTGAGATATAAATGGTAAAAACGAAAATTTTTATTTTTAGCTATTACTGTTTTCACATCAGTGTAGAAGAAAAGTTATAAGATTTAAAGCATTAAATATTATTACAATAAATGAATCATTGTTCGTATCGGTAATTATATTTTAAAATATTGTAAAATAACATTATTAAAACCTATAGTATGCACGAATAGTACACAACATACCTTCTGTTTTAGATGATTGTTACCGTAACTTCATATATGCTTGTACATTATACACACGACCGTTATGCAACATGCTTTGCCAATTGCTAGCTACTTAATGTTAAAGTACCACTCGTCTATGTATAAAAACTTTGAATTTCACGTCATATAACGCAGTACCTTGTGTCTTATAATGTAAAATATCATTTCTTCACCTTATTGCTTGTACTTATATCTGATAATTGTAGCAAATCAATGGATATCCATACTATTGTATCTAATATTGTTCCCAGTCAAATAAAATGAGTTATCTAAATTAGAAAAAAATATTTTTATCTCATTGAATATGCTTTTGATTTTTCCGAGTTATGTTTTAATAAATATCAATTATTATCTGACTGTTCGCTTAAAACACTAATCATTCAATAGTGATATTATATTATTACAATGTTAGTACTACTAAGTATATTATCATTCAAAAATTGTCTGAAAAATTTGCATAACGGACCATTAAGTTGTTTTTACTCTGATAATTTTTTTTGACTGTTGCTATTTTTAGCAAAGGAGGAAGTAAACAATTGTATTAGTCACTCAGAGAGAAAGAGTATCTGTATTTGCAAATAAACTTGCAGTAAGTATTTTAGGTGCCACTGATTTGCAAACGATACGCTAAAAAACGATGAAAATTAAACGCACCAAATACGTCCTTACCTACGTTTTGTGTATGGGCAAATTGTTAGGGGCTATGCAGTGTGAAACAGGAGGTAGAAAGCAAAAGAATATGAGAGAATGAGATGCATCATGAGAGCAATCATTTTAATTACGTATTGAGAATGTTTGGCAGTGGCAGCGTCAACTACAGCCCAAGAAAAAAGAGGACAGCTGTAT
Organism: Copidosoma aretas; assembly: GCA_030522625.1. Lineage (NCBI taxonomy): Eukaryota > Metazoa > Arthropoda > Insecta > Hymenoptera > Encyrtidae > Copidosoma > Copidosoma aretas. Next base: position 7,063 of record JAPYYV010016199.1, read on the forward strand.
TGTCGGGGGTACGCCAATATTACTCGTTTCGTTAGATCGAGAGCATATTGTGCCCGTATTTGATAAAAAGTCGCTGAAAAACCCTTTTAAAAGTACAAACAAATGAAAAAATAAACAAACATACAGGGCGCAAAGGGAAAAAGTAGCTCTTAATGCTACAGGCAGCAGAAAACGATGATCGCGAGAAAAACCCAGGACAGGGATAATAGCTGGAGGAGCCGTACTGCTACAGCTCAGTCGGAGCTCTCTACTTAAAAAGTACAGCCAATAGCAAGTAACGAAGATTTTTTTTCTACCCAAGAACCCTTTCTACTTTCTCTAGGGACGCCATCGTCACAGTACCGGCACTGTCCAATGTCATTGTCTAATTAGTACTCTCAGGCAGACAAGAGCCTGTGTCCACCTGTACGACATCCACGCTACACCTTTATTTTCTTTGCCACCACAAATGGGTATTTTTTTGCCTTTTTTAACCTTGTTGGTCCCTACAAGGTATTTCTGCATCAGTCCTCGGTACCCTTTAATACAAAAATTAATCATAACGGTTGCAAAGAAACATTATTTACTCATACGTCTATCACAGGGTTTTGATCAGAATAAGTAAGCCTCGGAGCATCTAGCGCGACTTACAGGTCATCAATAACCAAATTGAGTTCGAATAAGCCTTTTATTGCAAGTAAGTTACTAAAATCACGAGCACAGAACATTGACAAAATTATATTTCGAGTGACGCAGGTACTGAACTACTGTACAATGAGATTTTATAACTGCTGTCCTAGCTTTAGAAATTTGTTTGCAAGTTTGTTCTTTGTCTTCCGTTAATTCCGAAGCTTTTGATACGAGAAATGAAAAAAAATCAATCGATCCTTCAGAAGCACCAGCCGGATCTGCGAAAATGAAGGGATGTATCTGAGCGACCTTGAGCTTCCTCGCTGTGCATTTGCATTAATTAGGAGAGCATCGGCAGAGAGCTCGCAATGCGGCCAATATCGAAAACCGCAGGCGTAACTGTGGTTCAACGCCATTGGCTTCGAGATATCTCCAACGTCCGACGTGTAATTATGACCGGGTGATTGGAATTGAGATCCGATCAATAATCCCCTCGGCAAAGCCACTCTGAAATAAGAATTTTCTGTTCAATTTATTCTCCCCGCCTGCGTGACATCCGTACATTTATGGCCTTCGCTTTTTTTTTTTAAATAATACACCCAAAAAACGAAAGAGAACGGGAAGGACGAACAAAAACGATTCAATCATCGTACCTCGGGGTTTTCATAAAACTATTGCGGGGTACAAAAAGCTCCGTGGGTTCGATTTTATTTCATTGAAAAAACCCACCCCCGGTCTGAAAGAACATAATTCCAGCGTAGAAGGGATCAGAGCCGTACATACCTGTCCATAATCATACATAGTTTATGTGCCCGTCCACACTAGGAAGCATTGATCGCTGCTATTATTAGACACCTCTCCATTACCGGAATCGACTTTCTCTCACCCCCCAACTATGTCCGACACTCGAATCCCGCAGCACGAAAATTTTTTTTTGAATCCACGCAGCAACGATGAAAGATAACGCACCACCGCTCGACGAGCGGAAAATAATACCTCGGCTTTAATTTCACCTGCCAGGCGCGCGCGCATCAGAGCGCAATATTCGCGTCGTTCGCGCAAAAGCCCCGGGCAGCTGTAGCCCCCGCAATATAATAGCAGAGCCCCCCCCCCCCCCCCCCCCCCCCACGGTATTTATAACGACCGCCCTCGGGATGGTACGAGCGGGCGCAGATAAATGAAATCGCGGCGCGGCCCGAGATTTTTATCGCCTGTAAAGATCTTTACGAACGACGTTCAAAGCTGGGGGAGGGGGGTGATTCTACATGCTGCGTTTTAACAAACGACCGGCATGCGATCGGTGCCGTTTTGCAGTGAGATTTTTATCCGTCGCCCCGTTGCTTTGCGCCGACAATCATCGTCGACTGTGCTTGATGCTAGGGATCGAGTACCGTTGTTTTGTCCCTTGGAAAAAGCTCATCTTGCTGATTATAATAGGAAGGAAGGATGTAATTCTACGGTCCTTTACTGAATTCATGATAAAAGTAACTCTACGATGATTTCATACGTGCATGCGGTAGATGGATGGAGAAACAGCGGATTTACCGGGCACGAATTGTCACGAAAAGTTTGTGTCCGGCCAAAATGTGAGAAATATGACCGCTGCAGTTGAAACGACGGGAAGAAAAGATGGGATGGAGAACTGCGTGGCCGCACATGCTGGAAAAGTGAGATTAGCCCCTGCAAGGGGGATTCGAACGTGAAACGCGTCTCGCGGATGTCGCGCGGAGGATTAAAGGATTTGGACTGCTGTCGCTCAGTCTCGTCTTAACTTGGCGCTCCATACCGTCACCCGGACAGATTTTTCCGTGCGCTCGTCCAGTCAAATGAGCCAACGGATTAATGAAGTATTTCGAGGTATTTAGAGAGTCGGGTGGAGATAGAACTGCGAGCAAAACTTTGTCTTCTCTGCTCATACTCGGACGAACCTTTCTCTGTAGGGAACTTTTTTCACTGGTGGGTCATTTCACAAAAAATGCGATATTTCCACAAGCCTACGTTTGCAAACAACGCATTTTATTATTTAGAGTCCAAACTTTTTTTGAACTGCGTAAACTAATTTTTTCCAGGTAGCCCTTTGGAAGTTTAGTCAACAAAATATTTGCCGTGGCCGTTAGATATAAATAACAGGGCAAAACGTTATTACCGTCATGCGAAGCGTTTAAAAATCTCATTTTTATCTCATTATACTGCATACATGTTAACTTTTTAATTTTTTCAAGATACATTTTCCAATAATCTAAACCGTCTAGTACACTTTCTAGTGATTTAGAAAGACAAAAAAAAAAATTTCTAAATGAACAAGGTTTTTCAATTGTGAAGCTTCGTTTTGACACTTTTGAATTGCGCGTGACAAATGATTTAGTAGGATCGTGTGGTATATTCTTTAACATTTCGATTCGACCATTTTGTATAGTAGAGTGATTATTTTTTTTCAACTTGAAATTCGAATGCACCTAGTTTTCGTGTCATTGAGCTTATAGAGAGTTTTGCTGACTGGAATAAGCGGTCATTACCGTAATACCCCTGATCTCGTTAGTATATTCAATTATCGGTTAGGTGACTATCGTGTCGAAGGCTTCCAGTGTGTATATCTACCAAACTAAATTCAACTGAAAAATTCCTATTTGAGGCTTCAGAATTGCCAAAAAAAGTACCATTACCATTATGCTTTATTAAGGTTTTTAAAAATCCCATTTAAATCAAGATGTGTTTTCTAAAAATAACAATAGAGCCAGGCCTAAAGTTTTCCAGCTAGTTTTGACCTCACATATTATAGAAAAAATAATAAATGAATTCTAAACACTAAATTTTCAAAATACTATTTCACACACTATGATTTCTCCTCTTTTTTGTGAAATGATTTATGTATATATGATGATACGAAGTTATTGTGTTACTTGCATTACTTATTATATTATATGTATAATTACATTATATACGTGTATTTTAAAGAAAACGGTAAATCTCCAGAAGTGGGGCTCCACCTAAAAATGAGTCCACCCAATAACCCAGTAACATTTTTAGGTGGAGCCCCACTTCTGGAGATTTACCAAGAAAACTACTCTATTTAAGTTTGAAAAGTAAGATAAGTCTACTTACGAAACATAATTTCCATTTGTCTTACTCTGTTGTTGATCGCTCGCTGCTTGGTATAATAACGTGTTCTCTCGACGAATGACTAGATCCTACTGTGAGCTTAGTCAGCTGAGTGAGTCAGTGATCAGTGACCTAGCTAAGGTGCGCACTCTATACTGCGCAATGAGCTGCGCATCTCACCTGATGTTTTGTTAGCAGTGTGAACTAGTCATTCGTCGAGTGAACACGTATTATACGGAGCAGTGAGCGATCAACAACTGAATAAGGAATAAGGAGATTATATTTGGTAAGTAGATTTATCATGTTCTTGAAAGTTAAATAAAGTAGTTTTTAATAACATATATGAGTAAGTGTATAGTGTAATGAAATAATAAGTTATACAAACATAATGTCTTCATATTTAGTTATTTTATTGTATAACATACACATAAATAAATAAATAAACATTGATGAATAAGTTACAACCAATATAACAGCATTGTCAACACGCAAAACTTAAACAGAATAGTTTTTAACAATGTGCATGAGCCATTTCACAAAAATCGCGATATTTCATGAAGCCCATAATTTTTTCCAACAAATTTTATTATTTTGATTCAAAACTTTTTTTGAACAGTTTCAACTAATTTTATCTAGCTAGACTTTTTAAAATCAAGTCAAATATTTGCCGTGGCCGTAAGATGGAAAAAATAGGCTAAAATGTCATTTTCGTAATGCTTTTTTAAAGTTTTTTCAAAAAATCCCCCTTTAAATGAACATGTATTTTCTAAAAATGACAAGCGTGCCGGGCCCAAAAGTTTCCAGCTAGTTTGGATCTCATATGCCATGGAAACATATAACTGAAAAATTCTTAACACTAAATTTTGAAAGTTCTACTTCACACACCAAAATATCCCGATTTTTGTGAAACGACCCAGGTATTATATTTAGTACAAGTTTGGGAACATCAGCTGGTACTTTTGAGTTAATCCAATTTCTTGCTGTTATCTCTAATGTTTTTTCAATACTCACCAGTTTCCATCGTTATAGATAATTATAAAGGATGAAAGTAACCGAGAAACGTGAATCAGCCTTTAACGTAATAACTAACATAACATACAGTCTTTTATGTCCCCTCTTTCTCCTGACTTCAATTCGTTCTCCAAACATATCCTCATAGTAAGTAAATACCCTCCAGCTTCTCAGCTGAACATATCGCTCGGCTCAATATTACGCCGAACTCGACTGGCAAAGTTAATTCGAATTTCGACGAGAGAAAAAGACAGCAATAAGAGCGAAACAAGCCACGAACTAAAAAGAAGAAGAGAAAAG
>JAPYYV010016201.1:0-13912 GCA_030522625.1 Copidosoma aretas
TTGACCGAGAGCTCGGCCACGCAATGGAATGGTCGTTTCAATGGGGCTCTGGAAATGTGGGGGGGGGGGTGTATTTTAATATGCCGCATCCAGTGGCGCGTGCGCCGTGGTTCTGTGATGTATTGTTGCTCCCCGAGTGCACGCGTCTCTCGGGTGATGATGGTGGATTTGTGGGATCGGGTGGCACTGTGTACAATACGCTACTGGGCTACACCCACACAGAGGCTCGATGTGTGAAAAAATGTATGCCCGGTTATCAAATACCGCCCAGCCTCGCTGGAACATTTGCGCGGATAAAATCATCTTTCGACCCCAAACCTTTGAGGTCACCGTTATTTCGAGTATAATGATTATACAGTTCACGCGTGAGATCGACGCGAATATACCGCGGTTATTATACTACTCCTTCTCTTTTTTTCGTTCCTATTCGTGCCTCCGCACTGGCGAGCGAGTGAACGAAGTAAAAAAAAAAAATGATGAATAAAATCAACGTTATACATCGGGCGCGCGTTGCCTCGCACGGATAGCTCGAACCCATCAGGTCCCTTTTGCCGTATTACTTTCAAAACAAAGTCCCACAGCTTTTTATCGGGGAAAATATGACCATCGGCACCCGCTGCAAACCATATTATACATCACGCGTGGCTCGATGCAGGTATTACACCGCACGGTATCGACTATTTTGCAATGCGCGGTCATCGATTTGCACACAATCGTCGATAATCCCATTTTCTCTCCCCCACCACTCCCGATCCAGCATGTACAGGCGCTCGAATTCGCCCCTCCTCGCGATGCCCGTGAAAACGCTCGTAAGTATATATTATCCAAGTGTCTCGAGAATCTCACGTGTATATACTTGTACAGATATTCGCGGGATTGACGTTTTAATTAAAAACAAGCATCTCGCGGGCGAGCCTTTTTTTCTCCCCTTCACTCGCCTCCGATCTCCATCCGTCATCGTTGCGCCATTGCGCGTGTCCGCACGTAGAGCCACTTTCGTCGCGCGGTCGAGCGAATCGCCCTGTTTTTTACAATCACATCGTGCGGATTAGAGGGTGCGGACAGCCCGGCTCGCGTGCATATATACGCACTGTGCCCATTATTTCGAGGAACATGCGACGGGAAGACGCTCGCTCGCATCATCATCATCGTCGTCGCGACTCGTGACGCAGGAAAAATTTGCGCGCAGCTCGCCGATCCTCGAGCGGCGGTCGTGCGGCGCATGTGATATCCTTGACATCTATTTTCACGTACGGGTGAAAGGTGATACGATAGTGTGTATTATCCAGACGCTCGAGCGAGCGAGCGAGAGAGGGGAGTCTCGAATAATGAATAATACACGCAATGGAGAGCAAATCGAGTCCCACTGGCGCCAGAGCGGAGATTTGTTGGAAAATACGATTTAACGCTCGTACCACCCCACCCCCCTCCCCCTTTTTTTCCTTCATCATGGAGGAAACTTTGTATCGGTAAAAAATGGAATTTCCTTATAAACGGGACAAAAGTGTTTTTTACAGTGTATCGAATGAAAATGCATCATTTTTAAGAAAGTCCTGTGAGTGTGTATGCGTGTATAATCAGTCATATATCTCATGTCTTTTTGCCTATTTATTGGCGGCGGTTTTACTCATCGAAACTATAAGAACATGCTGATTCTCAATCGTGACACGCTGTTGGATCGGAAAAAAAAAAGCCCCAATCTGTACGGTAGTTCAAAGCGTATCTTGGAAAGAGACCGGGCTTATATGCTTGATGAGAAAAAAAAAAAAAAAGAAGCCGACCGAGGGCCCGGGCGATCGAGATCGTATACGTGTATCCAATTAGCACTGTAGGCCGTTCCCGCCCGCGTTGGCCTGGGGGCGAGTCACTGTACCTTTCTATACGCGTCACTAATCTCAGACGGCAGGAGTAATAAAAATGAAAATAAGGACCGCGGCAACGGAGTAATCTCATTTTCGCGATTTTCAACGCCATCGACGCGCACATCGGCTCAATCTCATACCCCTGTAGGGATATACCTGTATGTATACATGTACGGATACATGGAGCAGCTGCAGAGAGGCGCGCACACGTCGGCGTCCGACTTTTAGCGCTCGGTTACGGATCATCAATCAGCCCGTGAGATATTAGAAAATACGTTCTCACAGCTGTAGCAACGGCCCATGCAAGAACGGGCCGCGACGCGGGATCGGCGAAAACCCATAATCAAAAGTGTCATTAGAGGGAACACCGGACTGATGGAGAGGAGTGTGTGTGCGCGCGCAACTATTACAGTCATTTTCTCGGCTATTGTGACCGTTAGGTGCCAAGAAGAGAAAAAGACGGCTACGTGGGTCGGGGGAATCGTGCCGTATATGATATACACGCAGGGAGAGGGATCGAAGGAGTGGAGGAGGTGTTTATCGATCGGCGGCGCGTATGTACGGTCGTATCGCTCGGCCGATCAATTTTAATTGATACAATTTCGCGAGTGATACTCGATGTACGGGCGATGAGCCGCGGGGGAAAATAACTGTGTGTACATGTACTGCTGTTACCGTTTTTCGATTATTTGATCGTATAGGGTGTGTGCGTGTGTGTGTGTTGGTATTGTGCGCGTGTCTCTGGTCGCCGTACAAGATTCTCGGAGTTGGCTCGAGTGACGTGCAGGTTGGTTGGACTCCGCAGCTCGTGGTAAGTACAGGAGATCGTAATTTTACTTGTCATCACCTGCGTATACGATGATTCAATAAGATTGTTCGGTCTTGCGTAATGAGGTTTACATTTATTTTTCAGCGTGACTGAGGCTTTATTCAGTCTTGCGAATAGTATGCATCGAAAAATTGATAAATTTAGGCTTACGCGGTGTACATTTGAATCTGATGTTCATTTGAGGGAAAAAAAAAAAAACGAGCAAACCGAGGCATGAAAAGTAGGAAACAATCGCTAAACGACCCATCCCACTTCGTGCACGATCCCTCGAAAAAAAAAAAATTACCTACCACGCACAGGATCAGAGACAACGCTTTGGCCGCTGCGAGAAGCCAACGCTTGGAAAAAAAAGCTCAAACAAAAGTAAGCGTATTATACACACAACCACCGCGTTTCCCATGCCCCGAAAGCACTCTCACGTGCACGCACTTGACTTCATAAAGGATACACCAATTTCGCCCATCACCTCCCTCTTATGCCCCCCCCCCCCCCCCCCCCCCCCCCCCCCCCCCCCCCCCCCCCCCCCCCCCCCTGCGTACGTACGCGCGCAGGCGTATATTTCATCCCACCGTGCGCACATTCAGGCGGAGGGCTGGATCCCACTGCACCGGACTCGGGGAGAAAGAAATAAAGAAAGAAGGAGTATTATATATAGATGCTGCACCAGCTTCGCCTTGGCTTCTCCGAACGATCCGGCCGTCCTTCTCTGCCCTCCTCCTCCTTCATCCTCACACTTGTGTACACGCGTGCTGCAGGTATATACGGGAGGTAGAGAGAGAGGACTCCCCCTTTTTCTTCTCCCTGGTCAGCGGCCCCCGCGAGCGATGATATTCCCACGCCCGCGCAGCAGCCCTCGGCGGGATGACCGACCGGGCTGTCGAGATAAGGACAGAATGGCCTGCATGCGTGCCCGGCTGGCTTCTCCTCTCGAGCGAGATGAGTCTCTCCCTCGTTCTTTTCCTCCGCAGCGCGAAAGGGAGAAGCCAAATGAGACTTTGGGAAAGACCTGATGCTGCTACTACTCCTTGCCTCCTCCTCCCGATGTTGTTGTTGCTGCTGCTGCTGCGCGGAGGCATTACAAAAAGTCGGATCAAAGTAAAGACGCCGCAGGGGCTTCGTATACACTGTACATACACGTACCCTTCCTCCCGTACCGCGCGCCCGCGTATACATAATGTCCCCTTTCGCCGCGGTGTCTGTACGTGTACCGATGCCCTCCCTCGTCCCGTGCATTATCGGCGGTGCTGAATTTTATTCGCGCGTTTTTATTTTTCATACGGATACGTCCCTCGTTTTCAGCTCTTTCGGGCGAATTCCGGGGCACCTGCGTAATACCCGTACTGCGCGCGTATTATTCGGATTCGCGGGGTTTTTCAGCTACCGCGGAGTATCATGTACAGGGACGAACAATCGAATCGCTCGCCCTCTGATCAACGCGATGGTCCCCTCGATCGAGATTTTGCTCGGCCCTTAATTGTATTATTTACTCGATGTTCCTTGGACGGGGCAGGAGGATTTTTGTTTCTGTGCACAATACTCGAGCTCGCCGTCAGCGAGCGGTCGACGATTGCCGGGAGATTTTGCGTTTCGTACACAGCGGGCATTGCAGCGAGTCTCGAGCATATTCTTATACTACCGCCCCTGTGAGGATCCGATGGAGAAAAGTGATCTCTGTTGGAACCGACGCTTGATTGTAGTAGTGCGCGATCTGCCTCGGTCATTTGTTGTATTGACTCGCTGGGCGGAAAATGTTTCAAGTATAGGTGCGCAATCACTTGTATGGTCTATATTTGTGTTTTCATGCGAGTACGTAGGTATGCAGAGGATCTATTAACAACTTCTCGCGGATGATTGTGTCGTGAATCTGAGACAAGCTTTGTTCGATACGCAATCGACTGGAAAACTTTTTGGTTCTTGTGACTCATTTTTTAGTATATCAGTTCTACTCCGGTGGTGAGTCATTACAGCCTGTCGCGTGGACGAACCGATTAAAATTACGTTAAGCTTGAATATACCTCTTGTTAAAATTAATCATCGTATATGTATACTAATACGACTTTTCAAAAGCCAGAATAGCTTTGAAAAGATATGCAGTAGAACTTTCATAAATTTTAACGAATACAAGTGACTTTACAATGTATTAGAGACAACTTATACTTTGTATATTTTCATCAAAATGATTTGTAGGGTTATTCAATAACATAAAATACTGTTTAATAAAATCATATTTATTGATGTATTTATACGTTGACATGGCATACACAGCTTTCTACCTCATTAAATACATGTATAAATCATCTTATGGGCACAATATAGTTTCAAGATTCGGATCAAAAAAGCTCTGGCAAAGACATCGAAAAGACTCAATTTACAATTTTCAATGCACTAGAGAAAACTTAATGCATTTCAATGAGTCATTTAAATGAATACTTAACATAAAAATGATAAAAATAATAAAACTTTTTTTTTTAGCCACTAAAATGGAGCAACATTAATATCTTTGAGACTTTGAGTGATTTTGTTTCTACGAGTAATGCTCACGCTACGTATTAAATACTTCTGAAAACTTCGAGTAGCTATTGAGTACTAATTTTTCTCCCTGAACATTAGTGACGATGCAAATAAACAAACAGTAAAATATTTTTATTTCAGCCATTATTTTATATAATTGTTGACGTACGGTTTTTTTGACAATAAATTTTAAAAAGTGTTGCTCTTATTGCACTGGATGTACGTGAAATTCATAGATTGTATAAATATCGTAGCATCGCTTATTTTTATTGAAACGTGGCAAGTGAAACGATGATGAGAAAAACTTCAATTTCTAGTAATCAAGTAGATAACATATCTTTTTTTTCGTGTATAAATATTATAGAATCAGTCAGAGGGTGTGGTAAATTGAAACAGCTGGTATACTTGTTACTTACTGTTAATCGAACCCTCGACCTCCAAAACAGTGCTTATGTTCCTGGGCAAGTTAATATTGGACGTAAGGATTCTTTTACGACACTCTTTAACATAACGGGGACCTTGTCTATTGAATTGCAGATTTCTTTTTCATAATCATGAATACCGAGAGAACACAGAACGTTGTGTCGAAAGTTGTGAACTCCTGCATTCCCTCCACATGTATCGTCCTTGTTGCACGCAAACAGCAGTGCAAGTGAAATAATAATTACGACGGACAAAATACCAAAAATCATCTCCAGAAACAGACGAACGGAACACATGGTGATGGTACAGTATACAGGAATCGATCAAACTTGAAACAAATTTAAAAATCAGCACAGATGTGGACGATGTAGGACGTGCAGAGCTACTACTTCTTCTTCTTCTTCGTCTGGAGGTTATAGTTGACCAATTAAGTTGTATCGCAAGCAAGATTACAGAGCCACTAAAACTGTATTTCCTAATGTCTACTGATATGCCGTAACAGAACAAAGAGCGCACCTTCTTCTGCTCTTGCACAAATACGCATGAGTATTAGTTGCTTTGGTGTGGCTCGAATAGCTCTTTTACCCTCTTTCGTCCCCACAGAGCCTATGTAAGTACTCGGGACAAGAACGAACAATTTTGAAATTATGAGTGGCCGAATCTCTAGTTGACCAATGAAATACCGTATGACTGTACAGATGCAAATAAACAAGTGATCTAGGTATGGTAACGCGATCATTCGATTCGAATGTGATGACTTAATGCACTTATACACAGCGTTTGATTCACTTTTTTTTACTAACAGCATGTATTATTTGTAACTTAGATATTAGAAGAAAATAGGCAAAACTCACTTTGTTGTAACATCACGTATATTTTCAGCAGTAAAATAATCTTGACTAAACTGTACGCAAAAATGTTTCGTTTTTTTTTAATTATTTACGATAATTGTAGACGATACGATATTTAAAAAACTGTGGATATAAATTATAGTAATTTTTTTTTACTTTTTACATACCATCTTATTAGGTGTATAATTAAAATAAATATCAATCTACTAATCCAAATTCCTGAATTATTTTTATAAAAAATGTTGTCTTATTGTATCAGTCCAGCCGTGAGTGATTGTTTGACTTGACTATTTTTAATGTGTCCTACAATTATTTTAAATTATTTTTGTAGCGGTAATTTGTTACATGTATCCTGGTAGAAACGTTACTACAATAACTGGCTAGAAACTCGTTTACACGTTAATCTTACGTATGCTCTTCCACTTTAACGAGTTTCTAGCCAGTTTTTGTAGTAATTTTCTACCAGATAGACTATTTTGATCAAGTAATTTGAAAGGTAATTCAATAACATTGTGAACATTTTGATGAAATGATGTATTCATTTTATTCACTTGTTGACATGGCATACACATATTTCTTATTAAGTATGTAAGAATTATCTTGCATTCTTTTGGGCACAAAAAAGCTTGAGATTCAATATTACAGCTCCTGGTAAGTTAAACCATCGATTCACTTGATTGAATTCATTATTTTGATATAACATACCTTTGATATTTAAAAAATTATTTGAGAAGTACATTATTTTCTAACAAGATTCTTGTTCACATGACATCACACAGTAGTTACAAACACGTGAGATACAAAATTACCGTAATAAGTACCTATAAGATCCTATATTTGCACTCGCATACGCAAGTAATATCTGTTTTTTTTCGTACAATAATAGTTTACATTATATTACAGAGTTAAAAGAGAAATCTAGGACACACTAGAAATATTGATCGCTGGTTTTAAATATAGTACCCACCAAGTATGTGTTAGTCTTCTAGATTTAATTCAATAATGCCTTCGTCTTGTCCATCAAACTCCCTAACCCGCTAGAAATTGAATTGGCCATATCGACCGATATACAAGCTTTACCACAGATTATTTCGTAATCATAAATTTTCAAGAACTTCAGAATATTGTGTCTAAAGTTGTGAAGTCCAGCATGCCCGCCGCATGTGCTATCCCTGTTGCACGCCAACATCAGCACGAGTGCAGTAATTATGAATAGTAACAGGAAAGTAAGAACGATTTCTGTAATCAAACGTCCTTTACCCATGGTAATGGCACAACACAAAAAAATTGATTGAACTTAAAATAAACTTTGAAATTAGCACTGATATAGTCGCTGTGAGATGTGCGGTACTATTTCTTCTTGACTTCTTCTAAAAGTTCGATTTGTCACAGTATTGGTGTAGAGAGCACCATTGAAGAGCAGCTAAATTGATTTTCCAATACCCACTGATATATTTATACAGTAACAAAAAAAGCTCGAACCTTCTTCTGTTCTTACACAAATTCAGGAGTAGTTGCTTACGTCGGGATTAAATGGTTATTATACCCTCTTCCAGCACCGCAGAGCCAAGTGGGGACAAACAAAATATTTTCAGAATTTTGAGTAACTCAATCTCTAGTTGACCAATCAAATACCGCCTGATGGTAACGATGGAAAAAAACAAGTGATTCGTGTATTTACAATACTAATGATGATGTGTTAATGTACTTACATAGTTTCTGAAGCTTTTTATTGCTGCTTCTGTAACTTTTAAAGGGAAAAAAATATGCTAAATTACCTATGGTTATAATATTACGTTCTGTATCAGATACAAAAAAAAAATTTGACAAAATTATAAGCGATTCTTTTATTTTCACGACTATAGCTGGACTATACGACATTTTACCAAATACAGATAATGATCTCGAAAAACATCGTTGAAATAAGTATCATTTAGATAAACAAATACCGTATCGTAAAAATCAATACCATGTTACACCGAGACTGTCAGTTTACTCCAACGCTCCCCGCATTTATGCCTTTATGTGTTAAAATATTTCTTTTACGGTGTTCCAATTAAATCATACACGAATTCATTCATCATCTATCATTCAAATAACTGTTTCGCTGGGAAAAAACTCTGTACTGTTTTTACAAATGATCCGCAAGGAATAAACTGTATGACACTAAAATTTTTAATTTATTTTGAATGTCTCGTCAACTAAAAATTATTCTGCTTTCTGACAGCTGTCATCACGCTTAATTTGCTATCAAGTAAAATTGAGTAGAATTTTTTTTATAATTACTTTGATGAATATAACGCTGGAGCTTCACTCTTTTGGCTTTGCAATAAGGGGTATGTAGGATTCTAAAATCTTATAAGAAATGGGATAAGGTGCATGCTGTATCTTACTGATTTACGACATGAAGTAATATATTTTGATGTGAACTAACGGAACAACCTATTAACTAAAAAAAACAACGAACTAACTTAAAAACAATTATTTGGAGATTTGATAGAGTATACAAGTCTAAGGTGATATACTAAACATAATTTATGTAACCAATGAAAATACACTCGTAGCTTCTTGATCCCAAAAATTGAGGATCTCCTGCAAGCTCCTTGGTAATCGGTAAAAGGGATTATAATCGCTATACTTATCTTTGACATCACGATTTCACAGATAAAATCACGTGAGCCGTTTTTAATTGAATTTTCATCACATTGTAAAAAAAGATGTTCGTGATATTATTAAACATTTTATTTCGCTTCATCGTTTATAGGTTTAAACACTATTCTTGTTCCTAGATCCCAAATTTTTGCTTTTTCTATTCAAATACATAAATCATTGTCTGTGCCATACTTCAAAGCGCCTTACCATAAAGTCTTTTAACTACGTTTGTACTTGCTCATGATGGCACACAAGCTAGAGTGGTTTAAATAATTATAGTTAAATTTTATTATGATTGTCGCACCGCTACCTACGTTAGATATAGTCTTAGATATAGTATATCATATAGAGCGATACGCTCTGTGATAAGAGATATTTTACTCCTTGAAAAAACTTTCTAGTCAAAACTGATAAATTTTTGGAATTTGTGTTTTGTCACAACTGAAATAAGAAAAGTGCTGAATATTTCGGCATTGACAATGTACGCAAACGTCTTTTGATATATGTATACATACAGCTTTTTTAAGAAACGAATAACATGGATATTTTATTAATTTGATACCTACAGTCTGTGCATAACAGCGAAAAATTGTTTTGTTTCCTAAAAATTATGTTGATTACGGACAACAATTTCATGTATAAAAGTATGAGACAAAATATATTTCTTGGACTGTTGATCGTTATATCAATTTCAGAAGATAATGCAATTATGCAATGGCACTTTCATAAATTTTATTAAATACAAGTGGCTATAATGTATTAGAGACATCGTACCATATTTAACTTGACTATTTTTAATTATTTGAATAGCGATGATTTATTATAAATACAACTTTATATGAATACAAGTATAATGTTGAATAAATGGTGGAAGAGGTGATCCAAGAACATTAAATTCATTTTCATGAAATAATTTTTTCATTTTATTTTGTAGACATTGCATGTACACAGCTATTGTTCTCATTAAATATCTAGAAATCATACTTTTAAGACTCAGATCAAACAAGCTCGGTCGAAGTCAGACTATCGAAATCGCACTATATACAGTGAAATATATATTCAACATTAATATCGTAGCGCTGCTTGTTTTTATCGAAACGTGGTAAGTAAAAATAATGGGTTCGCAGCTTAAATTGATATTCAATCAAATGTATAACAAACCCTTTTTTTTCAAACAAGGCAAAGCAATGTTCCAGTATATATTTACTGGAAATCGAACCATTGATCTCTAAGACGGTTTTTTTGTTGTTGGGCAATCTAAATTGGATCTTATCAAATAGTTTAACTTTTCATTGCCAGTCGAAAATGCATTACAATAGACTTTTTTCCATCCCTTGGGCGGAAGTTTGCAGCTCCACGGTTAGCTTAGGCTAGAAGAAGAATTACGTTTACCCACACCTTAGTGGAACAGCGGAACTGCAAACTTTCACCCAGAGGATGGAAAAATAGTAGTTTTCGTCACAAATGTGCATCTCCCCAGGGCGGTCCCTGGGACCGTTGGGACCCCCCCGGTCGGATACACATGCACGGAAAAAAATTTGGGAACGTAGGACCTCAAACATTGTTGAAATATAAGAGTATGTAAAACCAAGTTCTCTGAAAACTAATTTTGAAGCATCATAACTCCAAGTTGGAAATATAAAAGCTCAAATATTATCGAGCTGCATTGTTGCTAAGATTGTAATCTCACACTCCAAAGTTCGAAGCCAACGCATTCAATTATCGTTGAGGACAGACAGTTCAACTGTAGATGCGTCATACCTCAAAGTTGGAGGTCTAAGAGTATTAGTGCGTACATACACAATGATCCATGCATACGTGCTAATAATAGTAACGTATATTACTGTACGTGGCGTAATTTTCAAACGTAGTGCTTGTTAAATCAAAATTAAGCACACCGAAAACCACCATCCCGAGGACAGAGTCTTTCCGAAAAAAAGAGCCCAGCACTAACCAGCGCGAGCTGCGAGGCTCGTGGGCGTATCGCGACAGCCCCCGTGCTTATTCACTCTACAGCCCTCCTTATTAGCATGTAAATCGCCCAAGTAGCTGCGTCCGCCCGGGTCTCCTCTCCCCCCCCCCCCCTCGCAAATTCCCTCTTGCTAATTGCCCGCGCTCGCGTTCTATGCTAATGCCCCACCGCCGGCACAGGACCATTGTCCGGCTCTCCCGATTTGCATGGTTTTGCGGAAACGGGGTTAGGTGAGCGAGCCTACCTCCTCGCGCCCAATTTTCTTTTTCGAAAGGCCAGGAGCGCGTAACGGTGCACCCGAGGTAGCCGCTACCGTGTTTCAGCCGCGAGACCAGGCGATACGTCAAAACCCGCGATATTGGGGGGGAAAGGAAGGGAGCGGGAGAGGCGAGAGGTCTCCCAGCGGGGATCAGAATCAATCGAAGTGTTTATCAGTGGGGCACGGGTGTGTTGTAAGAGCGATAACGGTAGCGTAATGTGGCAGCAGCGACGACCAGAGCGCGCGTGCAGGCGCGAGTGTAACAGCGCACAGCAGGGGCGCGGGAGGGCCATTGCTCACGCGGTGATTGTAATATAATGATCACGAACAACGTTACGATTCGATGGCTCCGCGTGCGGTGGATTAGTACACGCGTGCCGTTGGTGATGGAAAAAATCGACCCTGTTTTGCTTTTCGAACGGGACGGGGACGGGGGGGGGGGGGGGGAAAAAAAATTCACCGTCAACCGCCACCCGAGGGGCGCCGGACAAGAAAGAGGATCCGCGCCGCGAGGGGGGGGGGGGGGTAGCGAGGAAACAATTTCAGGCCGGAAAGAGGATCCGCGTCGCGAGGAGGGTGTGGGTGTAGCGAGGAAACAATTTCAGGCCGGCCGATATCGCGCGAGTATAACGTGTATATGGTGCGGATCCCGGCATTGTCTCTCGATTCGGGTCGGCCCGCCTTTGCGTCTGTACGTATATGTACGCGCGTATACGCCCGCGACCGTCTGCAGATAACGGAGGGAAAAAAAGGGACGAGACACCCGGGGGAGGGGGAGGGGGGGGGCAGACTGTTCGATTCGCGAGCGATGCGTGGGCAGGCTTCGGGAGATATGGATGAGCGAAGGGCCGCGGCTCGACGTCTCGGGAACTTTTCATTTTTTTTCTCTGTTCGTCCTCGATCCTCGGAACGCAGAGCTTGGGACCGATGTGTGGACAGAATTTTGCTGGTGCAAGAAATTAACTCGACTTTGTCGTAAAATCGTACGTATCTCACATCGGTCCATTGATTTTGGAAGGGATTGCGAAACCGCAAGAAATAATAACCATCACGACTCGATGATTCTATTAAATTTCTTTAAAATACCATAAAAACAGCTCGAAAAATCGACGGAAACTGCAGATTCCCAATTTTTTTCACGCGCAAAGTTGAGCCCCGATTACAAGATTGATTCCCCAGCTGTCTCCCTCCGAAGAGACCCGCTCGATGTCCCCGGGCGTGTACACTTTTTTCCAAATCAATTGAGAGGAGACGGCCGGACCTGAGGGGGGGGGGGGGGGGGGGGGAAAAAAAGGCCCGGGCGGGTACGGAGGGCCCGGGTGGCTCTCGGACACGGGCCGCGCGCCTCTTTCCCCCGCTCGCGACCGAAAACAAGCGCCCAACACGCGTCTCGCCTCCCTTTCTCTTTGAACTTTTGAAAACACAGACTCGTGGAGCGGGGGGCGTCGGCAAAAAGCCCCCTTTTGACGTGCCCCTCCTCCTCCTCCTCCGTCCGCGTCGAAGATACATTTTCCCGCCGGATTCCTGAGAATAAAAAGGCGCGCCGAACGAATGGACCATCGGGGACCGGCTTGAGAAAAAGCCGCGCGGCGCGATCGCAGCGGACGAAAAATCGATGCCCGCGGTTCTGGGCCGCCCGGCGCGGTTGATCGATGCCGCCGGACGGGGAGGGACCCTCGATCCTCTCGCGATTTCGAGGATGCGCGCACGAAAAGACGGAAATTGTCAATCGACCCGAATGTATACATCAATTTTTTAACGAATAAAAAATTTACGGCCCCGGGGCGGGAGGGCCGCTCAAATAGTGCTAAAGCAGGCTGAAATCGCGACGATCGATCTCGGGCCCTCGGAGGAAGAGACGAAGGGACTTTCCCCGCGCGGATGACGAGCTTTCACTCGCCCGGAGAGCCGGGGTATAACAATTAATCAAGCGCCCGCGCGCTTCTTTATGGAGTCCGTCTTTAGAGCACGTAAAGCCAAAAAGAGATGCTACCGCTGCAGCTTGTCCTTCTCATCGAGTAATCAAAGCGGCGACCGCGGTGATCGAGGGGGGGGACATTTCTCGGGCAAAACGGGTTTGCTCGTGTCTCTATGGGGCGAGCGCAGGGGCGTGGATTGATTTTTATAGTCTTGGATACTTATGTATAGGTACGGCTAAACGCTCGGCGTGTATAAGAGCCGTGCTCGAGTGTATAACCGTGATAATTAGTCGGGCAGCGTTGAGCTATAACCGGGTGTATGGCTTACTCAATCCTATCGAAAAAAAAAAAAAGGATCGCTTTGATCGAAGGGATCGAGTTGTACCGGGGAAAGGGAGAGCTAGTCACGCGCTCACATTTTTTTGCACATCGTTGGTACGCGTCGACGGTTATTTGCGGATAGTTGTAGCTATACGGGTGTGCTTGAAATCACCCTGTACCAAAAATCCAACGATTATACGCAGTTTTACGTATACCCGATCGGAAACTCTAACTTGGCTGTAGCTTGGTCCTAGCTAGGCAGCCTAGCTAGCCTAAGCTGGTCCTAGCTAGGCTAATACATGACGGTAGATGG
>JAPYYV010016203.1:0-11916 GCA_030522625.1 Copidosoma aretas
ATCATCATCATCATCATCATCATCGTCATCATCATCATCATCATCATCATCATCATCATCATCATCATCATCATCATCGTCATCATCATCGTCATCATCATCGTCATCATCATTGTCATTATAAGCATGAATTATCGTCAAGATGAACGTTTGTTTTGCCTGAGGCGCTTAGAAGTTCAAATTTAGACGAACGGACTTTCCTTCCCATAATAATCAAACTCTTGCTTTAATCTTGTTGTTTGTTAATGCCATAAACGAGCTTGCTTACATATTCAACTTCACGTTCCGCAACCAACCATCAAGTTTTTGATAGTTTCTTAGTAGTTGAAATATTCATTGCTGTTTTCACGATGATTTCTCTGACAATAGTTTCATGAAATCGATTGAGCAAAAAAAGTGAATATTCCAACGATGATGACGTTTGTACCCTACTTAACATTTTCATGTGCTGTTATGCAGACTAGCCTAATGTTAAACTTTTTCTTCAACTTACTGTTATAAGCAGCCATAATGTTATTATTGTGATGTAATCGTCTTTATATTAAATTTAGTAAGCAAAAGAAAAATCAAGACATTAATAATCTCTGAAATATGGAAAACAAGAGACAAATGTTTAAAAAATTTTAAAACAGCGAATAATTTTTAATGAATACTGTAATAATCCTTACAACTATATAATACAAGAAGATATTGAAAGAGAGAAAGAAAGATAGATAGAGAGAGAGAGAGAGAGAGAGAGAGAGAGAGAGAGTTAGTGAGTAAAAGATAGGGGGTGAAAATCATATGGGTAATGGCATGATGCATAAAAGAAACTTTACATAAATTACAATCAAATTATCATGAATGAATAATACTTAGAAAAGTTTGATTCTTTGAAGTTATGTTGTCGTCAAACAATTTGAAAAAATTATTTTTCAAAAACATATGCATGTCCGTCCGGAATATCTATTATCATAAAAACATTTTGAAATAATTCTTTCACGTCTGCATCAATGTACTGAACATTCAATAATGTCTGCAATTGTCAACCTTAAGTAATCCCGATCAAATGAACTAAAAATAGTAAAAACTCGTCTTTCCGCGTGTATGTGTGTACATTCGTGTACATATATATATATATATATATATATATATATATATATATTACTGGGTGTGTGTGTGTGTGTGTGTGTGAGTGTGTGTGTGTTTATGTATATATGTATATATATGGCTGATTCCGCTCTAACTTGCCCAGATCAACTTCAAAATTTGTTAAAACTAAAGTTGGTTGTAAAATTTTTTTTTACGGTATTTGTATTGCTAATACAATCCTCCATAAATGCCTAAAGCGATTTGACAATGAAGATTTGTGTTTAATGGATGTACGATATTTTACAATAATGGATTTTAATAAATTTTTGAGAAAACAAGTTCAGCTTTGGAACGTCTAGGTTAGCTGTGTTTGAGGTTCAAGAGTTCTTACATAACTTAAATAAAAGCTGGAATCAAGCTCTATCGATTAAAAAAAAAATTTTTCAATTTGGTGCTACCGTTCGAATGTTACAGCTGTTTAAAGAAGAGACACAAAAATCGTTGAGAATGAGATTTTGTGGATATTTAATGAAAATCCGTTAATATCTTTAAACAGCTATAACTTTTAATCGGGCGCACAAAATTCAACAAACTTTTTTTTAATCGATAGGGTTTCAATTAAGCTTTCATTTAAGTCAAGTTGAGACCACCTTAAATAGTGTACTACTTTGCTACTAGCGTTGAAAGTAGAACCATCGTTTACCGATGTATTTCGTGAAAAAAGGCCAATTTGATCAATCGCCGAGACATGTGTCTAATATTTTAGCCCAACGGAGCTGGAAAAAAAGTTTGGTAGGGATCCGATGCACATGAGAAGCTAAATGAGAGACAAGTTGAGAATTGGGAGGACGGAAGGGGGACGGACAGGACATTTCGACTTTGAATATCTCGTGCAGTTCGTAGCCACAGTTTTGATTTCTTTCATGCGCGTATTATTTTTAGAACCAACAAATTCTTAGACAAAATGCATAACCCTTTTCTCTCTTTTTTCTGAGCCAATGACGTAGTGGCCAATTTATTGGGACGAAAACTCGTTACATAATGTATGCGCTTCGTTGGACAACTTAATGTGTGGCTTTGATATCGGTGTCAACTCGCAGAGTAAACATCAAAGTTTTCGACGCACATCTTTAGTTGTGGCCCGTGATGTATACGTAAATACACCAAGGGTCGAAAGTTGGAAAATCGAGTTTGTGACAGGGGGACTGAAAGACATTTCGACTCTTTGTCCCTCAATATTTCATTGAAAAGTGATTCTAATGCCCGTTTTGACTTTTCCATCAGTTAGAACACAAACTTTTACGTAGATATAG
The DNA here is from genome assembly GCA_030522625.1 of Copidosoma aretas. Taxonomy (NCBI): domain Eukaryota; kingdom Metazoa; phylum Arthropoda; class Insecta; order Hymenoptera; family Encyrtidae; genus Copidosoma; species Copidosoma aretas. The sequence continues at coordinate 2,385 of JAPYYV010016203.1, forward strand.
TGCCTCGTAACATTCAATTTCGTTTCGGAATTCGAGTACCAACGCAGTGCACCATCTGAGCAAGTTAGCGCGGAATCAGTAATATATCCTAGTGGGGCTGCACCTCCTTGCGTGCTCGGCACGCCAACCCCCCTCGCCTCGATGATGACTTTAAGTAAAGCAATTGATTTTTGAGAAAAGTTTTTTAATAATTGTACACGTTTTAATCTTAATCCATAAAAAATTTAATAAATGCAGCACTGTAATTCAAAAGTCTTAAAAGATAAATAAATAAAATATAAAACGTTAAGAGATTGCAATTGCTGAGCTTAATGAAACAAGATTTTATGCGGTATTTCAACTGACTGAATTTGTAATACTAATAGATTCCCCTTTTGACAAGCTACAGAAATAAGATATCTTAAAATTTAGCAAGATTGCATATATATAATCGAGAAACAAACTTTTAAAAAATGGATATCTTCTTGACCATTTGTTCAATTTTAATTTTTCGAAGATGATTGTACACCTTTAATTAATTCAGATGTAGTGAACGAAAAAAAAATTTAAAAATATTTAACGTGTGATGAGTGGGGTGTAATTTTTTGTACGAAACTGTATTTTTTGAAGTAAAAATTTGTAAATGACTGGTTTCTAGGGCATAACGACACAAATTATTAATATTAAATTACAAACAGGGCAAATTAAACAAATAAGAGAAATATAATTAAAACATATCGTAGTAGACATATTGCAATGTTATGCTTTGCGAATAATAATAGTTTTTTGTGTATATACTTGCATACATAAGATAATAGAACAATAATATATTACAATATTGAGAATCGATATGCTAAATTTTTAAGTTCACTGAAATAAATTATTACATGCTTACTACAACTATAATTTTGAATAAATATTTTTTAATAATTTAATATCTTATGTCCTTATATTATTTGAATTGTTCATGGCAAACTTTTTTTTTCAGCAAAATTTGAAATATATATTTTTTTATCAAATGATGGAAGTCTTTACATGCTGCTTCTTCTCATGCTTAGCTCCTGAAATGACTCAAAAAAATTGTTCGGTAGATATTATTAATTTAAAATTGTTTTACATAATGAAAAGAAATAAACTCTTGCACAAAAAAAACTTACAGACTTAGGAAATGTTTTGTAAGCTTTTACTGGCTTACCAAAATTATTGATTATAAAATTGATAAAAATCACATATCTTATCTTTATCATATTACAGTTTTATTGATGTTGCAAATGCCTTTATATTATTCCATAATTATGGGACCATTGAAAAGTAACTACTTTGCTAGGATTATTCTAAAATTTAAAACATGATGAGTATATGATAGGTGTGAAGGTACGTTTTATGAGTTCGAGTAACAGAGGAAGATTGCAAGGCTGAGTAGAAAGTAAAAAATTTGATAAAAGCTGCAGATGCAAGATAGAGAGTAGGTGTAAATCATCTAATAGATAGACACTCTTTCAATAGATGGATACTTTGAGAAAAATAAAAAAATGCACGATTTGAAAGTTAAAAATAAAAACATTTGACAAATAATAAGTTGGAGCTTTATTTTAGGAACCCATAGAAATAATTCGATTGCTTAGTTAATTTAAAACTGTTTAATAACTGTCTTATTCTTGAAGTGTCTATCTACTTGGAAAGGTGTCGATCTTTTGAACATTTTACACGACTACCCTTTCAGATAGAGCGCGAGCGCTTGCGCCAAATTTTTCTCAAATATTTCGACACTCTTATTTGCATTTCTTGTGTCCAATGGGTTGTAACTTTCAAATGATAATTATGCCTCCCATAATTTTCCGATTTTCTCTGAGCTCATGCATTTGTTTCACCTTTGATGCTTAGCTGATGACATACTTAAGGGGGCTATTACGAAATTTCATTTAACTAAGAAGTTCTTAAAAAAAATTATACGATTAAATTTCTATATTATTCACAACATATTCAAATTTTGGAACACTTAATGAGAAATCAAATGACAAAGTTGGTTGCTTACACACAGAGTCTTCTGGAGCTGTCGCTGTAGAAGATACTGTTTTTACTTTACCAGGAGGCTCCGCCCGCTGCGCGCTTTGCGCGCCAACCCCCAATTATTAATCAAACATATTAATTTCCATTATTTTTGAAGAAAAATACAATAATTAGCTATTTTATAAAAAATAGTTTTCAATTTTAAAGTTTAAATTACTTTTTATTCAATTTTTCAAAATCTCGTTTTTAATTTTTCCCGCTCTCAGCCAGTCTCAATCAATCACAGAACGAATAAAAAGGCTTCAGACACGTGACAATCAATCTTTTATCATAAGAACTTTGACAATTTAATTCAAAATTTTGTAAAAACTAATGAATTATAACTATGAAAGTCCAGCGGTGCCGTTTTAAAGATATGATGATTTGAAGTGTGAACGTATAATGCTATCGATGAGCCACCTTAAAAGCATACAGCTAGGTGGTTAATATTCAATCCGTCGGTTCCTGCAATTACGAGGAAAACATGCAGCATTGCTATTCTGCAGCTGCTGATGATGTCTTTACGTTTAATGAGAGAAGGAGCAAAAGAGAAAGGGAGAGAGCGATAGCGAGATAAAGAGAGAGTGAATTTAATTTTCTCTTGCCTTTGATTAAGTAGGTTAACGCCGGATGACGCTTACTACAGCCACTGGTTCATCGAATGCCGCACAATAGAATTTCATTCTTCTTCTTCTTCTTCTTCTTCTTCTTCTTGTCTTCTCTCTTCACGTTGCACTTATTACCTCCTTTTTTTATTATACTGCGATACAAGATTAGTTATCAGGGCGTTCTCCCTATACGAGAAATTATGAATATTGGTCGTCAGAGACAAACATCGCGTCGAAAATCGATTACGATACAAAAAAATCTGTTATCAGTCCGAACTTTAAAAAAATACTATTTTTCTTACCTCGGGCGTTTTTGAATGTCTGGTGCGCCCTAGTTAGGAAAAAAAGCATTCGCTACTAACGCGCATCGCCCTGGCTGGATGCTTATTACTGACAAAAGTTACTATTGTGATTATTTAACAGGCTATTAAATGGTATATGAGGAAGTTTAAAATTTAAGTCAAGAGTAATAGGAATCTATTAGTGTTCACTTTTGAAAAGCTTAAGTTAAGAAACTCACTACAAGCCTTTATCATACGTAGTATTTTTGTACTTCTGTGCAATCAGTTAGCTCGCTAACCAAAAAAATTCCATGTTAATTCAGGTTATTTACCGCTAACGATACACTCATAACAATTAACTCATTTTTAATACCTTGTCACTCGTCACCAACTATTAAGGATAACTTATAAGTTTTTACGCTGCTGGAGGGAAAGCACTAATGTGCGTCGTTATCTCACGGCGCTTTAAGCGCAATGTAAAAATTGTTAAGAACGCGTGTTCTAAACTAAAGGTTATCGATAATCATCTCATCTGACACAGAAACGGCTGATCACTCTATAGTCGTATGTACCGTACAGTGATTGTGCAGTAGTGTACAGTATATACGACTGTAGAGCGATCAGTTGATTTGTGTTCCCAGTGAGATAATTGTCAAAAACGTTTAGTTAATGTAGTTGTATCCCTACTATGTTAGTAAGAAGTAGATTTTACCTCGGATTCGACAGTGTGGTGTGCCTTCTGTCTCTCTCGCACTGGTGTGAAGATATAACTTTTAGTAGTTTTTACTACGGTTATTAATGTATTTCTTATCTCACAAATATCCTTGAGTTATTTTGTAAAATTGAATAAGATCATTAGATATTTTTGTAATACACAAAAATCTATCGTCAAAAGTTTATCATTATTTCGTATGATGTACGTCATCAAAGTACAGAAAAACGCATTTCTCCATAAGCATCCACGTTAAAGTATCAAAAACGACAAAAACATAAACACCGATTTTGTGCCACCTAGGAACCCTAGCCTCACAAAAATGTAGTGGAGTACTTATCCAATATTAATTTAACTATGTGCAAAGTTACATAAAGATCTCATCAATATTCCATTTGGGATACAACTACCTTAAGGTGGCTCATGCGTTTATTGCCGTATCAAGTGAAGGGCCCTGGTGGTGACGCTAAGTAAAACTGGACGTATCAACTTAAATAATAGTAATAATAATAAAAAATTATTGCTAGTGACGTCAATAATTGTAATATTATATGGGAGTAAAAATAGATACATTTTTAAGTGCTATAGTATACTCAATATTCGTCAAACGCTTAAAATTGAGTATTATGATCGAGTTTTCTTAAAATTTGTGAGGTCACCCTTTTTTTTTTTGTTGGGAATCTATTCTTTATGCAAAATACCATAGAATAAGATTGTGCATGTTCAATTATAATTAATTATAAACAAGTAATATGGACTTATAAAGAAATTCTCATATGAAACAATATTATTATGCAACATTTTTTTCTTCCAAATGAAATGGTTGACCTACCAGTTTCTAAAAAGAAATGAAAAGTGCAGTGCTCCAACTATAACCTACAATTTTTTTTAGCTTAAAATAATTATTTATATAAATCCACATGAATTCCCTTAAGAACACGCGTTCTTTACAATTTTAACATTGCGCTCAAAGTGCCATGAGATTACACGGTGCATTCATCGAGGTCTTCGAAGGGACCTATTCATGAAAATAGTATAAGTACTACGCCTACGCGCAGAGAGAAAAATATGTGTGATTGTATTGTATGTATAACCTTACGTGTCTCTGTGGAAAATGGGTGGTAATTTCGCCTTGCTGACATGTAAGTTATATCACTATAGTGATAGAAAACATTAAACATTTTATTAATCTTATTATAGTACAAAACTTTTTTTTTCTTTGCTAATTGATGGATTGCCACATGTAATCGTTGTCTAGTTTTTACATATCCCTATATACCTCTATTTATTCCTTTTTTACCCTGACCCTACTTTTTCCACGCTGTTCCGCATCCTTACAAGGTTATGCCTCTTGGGCGAAAAAAATTCCTCGAAAACTCGGTGTAATAAATTCCGGTAAACCTGCCCTGGAACGGCCCGTCGCATTGCCCGAGTTTCGACTTGATGCCTAAGTCACATTTCGTGTAGGCTTAACCACTTAGACATAACTCTAGCGCACCTACCGCTCACATTGGCAAGTGTCAAAAAAACTCCAAATCGATCATCAATGTTTCGTATAGGGGCAGCGGTCACCGATCCAAGTAGTAACAGCAGCCGAAACTGCTTTACTTTGGTGATCAGTCAAGATGCAGTTTCGCCACTCAGCTATTGCGTTGGCACGCAAATTAATTTTTATTACGACTTTGGAATCAGTGCTTTGTTTACTAAATTCAAATAAATTTGTTCATAAAACATTGATTTGTTCAATAAGTTTTTGTAAATTCTATTCAAATTTGTATTAAAATAAAGTATTATTGAAATCTTCTGTATTGACTGCCATGAAAACATTTATAATATATTAATTTTATAATACCAAGAGTCAATTTAAAAAAATTAAATTTTTGATGATCAGGATTTTGTTTGATTAATTTAGTAGATAAAAGGAATATTAAGATTAGGCCTCAGATGAGTTAGAAAAACTATTTTTTCTACAACTTGACTTATGTTTACTTTTGTTTTCAAGATATTTTTTCTATTTTCATGAATTATTCGAAAGTAATTTTGTAATATATTACTTAAATCATACCAAATTTTTAGAAAAATATTTTAGTAATTTTAAATTGTTAAAAGATTTTGAATGATTGAACATCAGTATAAAGCATGAATAAAACTTTTGCTATTTCTGGAAAAGTTGAGATTGTTTAAGTATTTATTTGCACTAAAAAAAATGTATGTTCTGTGTAAGCACTTTGTCATTGCATCCCACGTAAAAATTTTTTTAAAACTTACTTTGTGTTTTAGTAAAAAGAGGGAAAGTATATTGCAATCGATTTTTAACTTTTTTTAGGTCAGCTAAAGAGTTTCCTTCCGAAAGAAATGCTTATTTCAAACTAGAGTGCAATGTTGTGCAAATATATTGTTCTGAATAAATATTTTTATTGAACACGCGCAAATTGAAAGTTACAGATAATTCCACAACATATCATTGTTATAGCTCTGCCCACCTGTCTTACCTAATTTGTCTGTTTCTACCTTCTTTTGCAGATGATACATAGCGGACTTTGTTAGGTTATATATAATACTCTCGATACTATAAATACGGTTTAGGTATCGATCAAACTTAACCAACTAATAAGTTATGATGTAAAAATACCTAAGTTAAAATTTTTCAGACCTAGGTTGTTTGAGAGAAAAGTTATAGACACTTTTGATTTTTAGGTTAAACACGGGTGCTCGTGAGAAAGCACATATTGTTACTGATTACACTAAAAATGCCGTTTGTATGAAAAAAAAAAAAAAAAAAAATACTGATTGGGTACTGCAGTTTTTTATGAGAGTATAAAAGTGAAAAAAACTAGCCAATGTATGTGTTACAGCATGACATGTCTTTAGTAAACTGTTTCTCAATTTTTTTTTATTGATTCTAAAGCCTTAAAATTTTATCCATGCAGTGTCAAGATATTAATAAGCAATACCATATGAAGAAATTCCCGATTTTAAAAACTTCGTCACATCCTTTTTCTGATTAAAATTTTTTTTGGTATTTTTGAATTTTTTCTGGCTACACAAAACTATTTATTCACCTTTGGCATAGACTCTTAGTAATGAAATGCAATAACGATAAGCTATGGATTTTGTCATAAATTTCCATCAATGATTATTCAAGTCGTGGCAGTTTTAGTACAACTTGTCATTGGTGTTTGAGTAAAATCATACACTTGACTATAGCGAGGTACCGACAGTACTACTTTAAGGTAGTTCATGCAAAAAGTGATTTTCATACGAAAACGTTGAAACTTCAGATATAAGTCGTAAACATTACCATCAGTGGTTCAAGTTTTATAAAGATTTAGCGTACCATTTTCAACATATTCAACGCTGAATTCGCATGTTTTAAGACGGTATCTTACGAGCAAGCAATTTGAAAATGCCTGATTTCGTAAATAACTGTAAAAATTTTCTTACGATTGTTTAAAAAAAAAAAGATAATATTAGAAATATAACAACTATTCATACAGCAAAAAATTAGAAACATGTCGCGTCAAGTTTAAAAGATATCTTAATTTTAAAATAATGTCCAATGCTTTTAGAATATCTATATACTGATGAAATTGTTCTCAACTTTTTGTATTTAGTTGAAATCATCCGATCTTCTCTGTCAGTTTTGTGATTTAAAGGTTTTTTAGGTTAATTGAGTGTCAACTGACGATAATTTACAATGATTATTTGGAAAATAAATAAATTACTGTTGTACGTAACAGGTTGAAAACAGCTGGGGGTGCTAAACTACCTTAAAAGTAAAATATACTGTACACCGTTTTATTCAATGGAGAATTATCAGAAAGAATTCTTAAAGGGTTGTCAAATTATTGAAAAATATCGAACAAGCATTTTATTTTACATAAAAAAACCACTGCCAATAAATAAGCAAAAAGCTTCCTCAAGATATGTTCTTCTGTTTATTTTTAATTTTTAAAAATATTATCAAATGGCGAATCAGAATTGTTTAAAATGGTAAAACAGCTATTTTTATCATCTAAAAAGATGGAATTATTTAAAATTAAGACTCTAAATTTTTTACCCAAATAATACAAAAAACATTGTTAACAATTATTTTATTTCAAAAACAATCAAACTAATTATCCAACATTGTTACTTGAATGAATATTCGTAATATAACGATAATTTAGCCAAAACATTACTTAATTGTCGTACATGTTTCAAGTTATGATTTTTTTTAAAAGTCCTAGTACCTCAATAATACCAAAATTAAGGAAATAGTGAATCAAAATCATAAACAGTTGTAATAAAAATTATTTTTTGCTTTACAAGATAGAATTAGTTATTAGATTGGATTCTAATTCTTTCAATCGAGAAATATCAAAAACATTTATTGTAGGTTTTTATAGATTCATAAAATCATGTAAAATGTTTTAAAGACCTGAATAAGGAACATAACTATAATTTCATTATTTTACCGCCATAATTATAAGGAAATTAAAATTGTTTATTCCTGAACAATTAAAATCTATCATTGGGATCCCAAGATATGACTGATATTGACCAAAACCTTAGTGTTTTTTTAATTATAAATGGATGAAATATTCTAGCAGTAGGATTCAAAATGAAGAGTATAGATATTTTTATTACATATAAGATATAACTGCAAAGGAAAGCAAATTAATAAAATTGAAGCTAAAAAATAGAAAAAATCCGTTTTTCACTATAAAAAATCATAAAAACAACTGTAATAAGGTATGAAACTAGAATTTTTTTTCCGAGCCACTATGATAATACAAAATAACAGTTAATATTATGTATGATTAAACTTTATCGATAAATTCCCGAAATATGGCTGATTTTCCATACAAATTTTAGAATTTCTTTAACGAAATAAAAAAGACACAACGTAAATAGATGATGAAAAATGTAAGATAAAGCTATTTCGATGCTTCATAAGCTACAATTATTGAAGAAATCAAATTTAAATTTTTTTACCCCAAAAATAGCAAAAAATCGCTTTTTGGACAGAAAAAAATCGTTATAAGATACAGCCTTAAAAAGGTGAATACCATCAATTTTTTTTACAGCTTATATAAGTATATTTAAACAAATATTTTAAGCCATGGATCATCGAAATCAGTCAGAGTTTATGAGATATGACTGATTTAAAACAAAATGTAGTGTTTGTTACATATAAAATAAATGATAAAATAGAACATAAATAACATAAGATAGGCAGATGATTTAAAATAAATAATACAGCTTTTTCAGTACTCTATAAGTACAATTATTAAGGAAATCGAATTTAAATTTTTCCACTCCTAAAATAGCAAAAAATCGCTTTTGAGACATAAAAAATTGTCATAACAACCTTAATAAGGTAAGAAAATTGAATTTTTTTTCCGAGCCCCCATGAAAGCTGAAGTGAAGTTGGGTGCCAAGATAAGAAAAAGTGCCGAATTGGGTCCCGGTCATTAAATCTGCGTGCCAAATACGGTCCCGGTCATCAAATTCGGAATAGTAGAGTTGGGTCCCGGTCTTAAATCTTTGGCTGGCTAGTTTCTAATAAAGTTACAGAGTTCTATACCATCCAAAAAACACTACTTTTTCCGTCACACTGTATCTATGCTTCGGATGTTGGTATTTGTTTTGATTGGACACCCTCAGTGGCGTAACTAGCACCCCCGCAACCTCCGCGGCGCGGAGGGGCGCACGCTAGTCAGGGGCGCAAGGAGGGCGCACATCCATTCGGGCTTTACGCCTTCCTTGAACACGCAAAGAAGAATTTTATGTATTCAAATTTGTATACAAAATTACAATAAATAATTATAATTCCTAATTTGACAGTAAGTTCATTCGTTCGCGTATCGTATTGTCGGTCGCATTCTCATGTATACATACCATAGGCACGTGTACGTTAG
>JAPYYV010016204.1:0-10324 GCA_030522625.1 Copidosoma aretas
CCCCCCCCCCCCCTGCACTGTTATAATCACGCGCTTTCGTTGGAGAAGCAACAACAAGCGTATACACGCGCATCCACATCGCCGCGCGAAAACCGTCCCGCGCGCGCGCGTTTACGGCGATCGGGCGATAAACCGAGTACTTATATGCACAGCGCGCAATGAAATTTTCCAACTTTCTGATTCCAGGTGGAGCCTGTACGGGCAGGATCGGCCGCACTCCTCTGGCGCCGGGTTTCGGAGCGCGACGAGACCGGGAGGAGCGGACCCAGTAACCGCCTCGCGCGTCAGTCGCGGTCGAGGAGGCGATCGAGCGGAAGGATAACGCACACGCTGCACTCGCGCGCTCCCGACAGCTGCTGCTGCTGCTGCAAGGTGCATCACCCCGCATCCATACGTCCGTATTATACCTGTGCTGTTGAACAGTGTTTCGCGCGCGGGTGTGCTAGTGAGGACGCGCTTTTACACGCGCCGACGCGTCGATTGTTCGCCGTCGTAAAATGCACGGCGCACTTGTATAGCGGGAAGGAGGAGGAGGAAGCAATAGTGCATCGTACGGGCGAAACATGGTACTGCTTATGCACGGAGCGTTGGGGCCCGTTAATTTGTGAGGGCAGGAGGAGGAGGAGGAGGAGGAGAAGAAGACCGCAGGTGTACATGGATTTGCGGAGAAAAGTTGTGCGTCGATCTGATACGTAGGAGAGCCCTGTTTGTTTATTTTTTTTCGTCCAAGGAGATATATACCGAGCCATCAGCCAAGATGGTTGCGATGGAGCACAAGAGGAAGACCTCCTGGGATTCTAAGGTACGTGTCGTTGTTTTGATTATCGGGATTTTTTATGTTTCGCTCGGATTAATTTTACCGATTACAATGAGGAGTTTGCTGAATTTCTTGTGGGAACTAATGATTCGTGAATCACTTGCCGATCGTCTCGTCTTTTGTAATATATATGTCGAAAAAATTAAATCAGAGAAAAGGAATTTGATCATCCCCTGCATCGTATTAGTATTACAATGTCGCGCTATACTTACCAGGCAGCGATTGAAGATTATAATATACGGCTTTTTGAACGTTCAACGGCCGAAGCTAGGGGGCTGTACGCACGGGCGTAGAATACCGAATCCCTTCGATGGATTATTTCCAAATTTTGTCTTTACACATTCAATATGAACTGTTTTACATCGACAATTAATACGAGTTAGATTTTTATGAGTAACGCGCAAGTACAGCATCGTTTTTATACAGTTATCAGCCCCGTTACGAATATAATCTGTAAAACTGTTCGTTTGAGAAAGAAAAAAAACAACAACAGCTAAGTAGCCGACCGATAAAGCCGTGCAGGTCGTCGATGAAAAAAAATACACCTGTCGCCGCAAAGTCGTCCCGGCAACGGCCCAAAGATTTTTCGGGCGACCGTAAAACTGGATCGCTGGAACTGAATGCCGGAGGAGGGCGGAGGGGGATCTAACCCGATTCGAGCTCGCGCACACGGGACGCGCGCGCCTGTCCGACGGATAATGGTAATCTCGCCTTTGCCCACGTGAGAGATAATCCCCCCCCCCCCCCCGCCCACCCCCCCCGCCCGCCGCCCCCCCTCACCCCCCCCCGCCCCGGACCGCGTAGCCCCCAGCGTTAACTTTTGTTATTTTTTCCCCTCGTCAAACTGCTAAAAGAGCCCCTTTCGGAACATTGCATGAATTCAAAGCCAGCTTGAGCGGCCGTGGTCGGATTGACGGAGTACCAATGCGTGAAAATAATTGGACTTTGAACATTAATTTTCACCAGCCAGAAGCCAGTGTATTTTGGAGATGGATGCTCAGAATATTGAGAAACGATAAGATGCAAGAAAAATTTTAATTTTAAGACTCATCAGTTGATCCAAGTTTTGATGTTTGGCTGCTCAAAGAGTTCATGATTTTTTCTTGAATTTTCGAATAAATATATTGACTTGTTGGATGAATAAAAAAAATAGATGTTTTGAAGAGTACTTCAAAATACTCTTACGCTGGATTACACGCCAGTTGAAAAATAGCCGTACTTATGTCTTTAACTTCAGAGTCACCGTTAAACCTCCTCGATCATCGATTGCTTTCATTTTTCGGATTATTCCCAATGCCATTATTACATACCATTACGCGGCTGCAGTAGTATACAGGGATGACTAATTTGTTATTTGATGGCAAAGAAACGGTCTTTGATAAGGACGTATGAATATTATACAAATAACGCAGTTGAAAATAAAAACACGTTATCATGTTTACAAGTGGTAATGACTAACATGTTTATTTTTATTTTATTCATGATTTCGAGTCTCTGCAGCTACTTCTACTTCTTCAAACATACTTGACAATGATGTTAGAAGATCATGGATTGGTTCAGGCAAGCAGTTGTAAATTATAGGCTAATCTCAAAACTATTTTTAAAGACGGAAGAACAAAAATGATGAAAAAACCCTTTTTAAACAAGTTTTACAAATATTCATTAGGCTTTAAAAAAAAAAAAAATTTTCAATTGATAAACAAATCATTACGGAAATTCTCCTCTAACTTGATTCTGTTCAACTTTATTAGCTATGGTCAAACTTGTACCAGCAGACTGATGTCTGATCGAAGCCTGAGAGTTCGAATTGTTTTTGGTTTGGACCGGTGATGTAAGTTTTATCAAGTTTAGGAAGGCTGTACGAAAAATCGGGTTGTTCCAAGCGTAGATGAATGGATTGATACTGCTGTTCAGCATGGCTATCCAAAACACAATTTGCTTCACAACGTGTGGTTGAGTTACTTGTTCTGATACTACATATGGCTTTAGGTCAACAGACAGGCCTGGCGTGTAAGGTAGTATCGTAAACCGTATAAACGTTAAGATAACGAAGGGAAGCCAACAAAGCGTAAAACAGCCTAGAATTGAAAGCACAACCTTGAAAAAGAAATATAAGTTACTCAATATCCAGAGGACTTCAAAACGTACATGAATTTCTTTGAAGGTTTATAAACATGTGTATACCTGATCGCTTTTGCTATAATTGCAACTTTTATCCGGGTCAGTACTTTTAAATATATCATTCGACCCATGCAAGTGTGCTCGTGCTTTTCTCCAGATTTTCCAGTAAAATACGGAAATAACGATCCAGACTGTCAGAAATACAGGTATTAAGACTCCATTGTAGTAGCTACTGTAAAATCAAATATTATTATGATGTGTCTTATAATAATAAAAATTAACATGCAAATTTCACTTTATCACTTAACTTGGTAGAATGTTGATGAAATCACATTTTTTCGTCAACTGGTATGCATTCCAATAAAAGGGTACCGTTGCTAAAAAGAAAGCTGCGCACCAATTCATGAGTATCACAATATTCACTACTTTCTTCGTCACGTATTTCAGGTACTTAATCGGATATAGTATAGCGCAGAAGCGATTGATGGCTACTGACATAATGTTAAAGAAACTTGCAAAACAGGCTCCAACCAGGAGAAAAAATCTAGTCCCAAAAAAAATTAATTAAACTCATAGTTAGACATTAAAAAAAGAAACCAATATTCGATATTCTTCGTTCAGATCAAGGTAAATTATTGCTCGTTACTTACCTCAGTAAACATGAGAACTCATGGTAATGAAGAGACGGTATGAAAAAAAATATCAGTTCATGGATTAACACCCCAAAACCTACACACAGATCTGAAGTGGCAAGGCTGAGCGTCAGTCGATTAGATGTAATTTTAAACAGTTTCAGGCTTGATCTGCGGCTCAGTCCCCCAATTACGATGGTCACGCCATTGCCGAGTATTATTATCACTACAAGAAGTAAATCAACATATATCATGTACATATTGATTGATATTCTAATTCACTTTGAACATCCAGTTATATTCCTATTAATTGTAGCAGAACATTTTGCGGTATCAAACACTTAGTTCCTGATAAAACTCAATGAGTATGCTACTAGATTATAATCGACAAACAAACAAAAAATCACAGCTAATCATTTGTACATGCTATTGCCAAATCTTCAAAGAAGTGTCGAACCATTACAAGAATATACTTAGTTGTGCAGAGTTATATGTAATGAGATAATTATAAGCTACCTGAGCGTAAAAGTGAAACTCGTCTTCAAAACGCTGTTGTTAATATCAGTGATTCAACTTCTTCAGCTCATGACTTTTGTTTGTTCTCAACAACATGCTACTTATCATCACTCATGCTAACTGATCTTAAATTGCTGTAGTAACAGTTTTTCCTAAGAAGAGTTCAAAACCTATTATCTGCGTGTCAATATCAGTTGAATCATCAAAAATTATTACACGCATTTGTTGTGAAAATCCATATGTTATAAATATATTTATAAAGAGCTTTTCATTAACTGTGAAGTTTAATTTTGGTTAAGAATGTACAACATGATTTGACCCTCTCATCCCTCCATCGATTATCATATGATCATCCGTGACTTATTTTTAACCCGCCTCCCAACAACAAAAGGAAAGTGGCTTTTTTAAAAAAATATTAACTAGTATTATTAGATTAACAAGTAAATCATTTGTTTATTGTTCTTTTTAATTTAAAACAATAAATAATTCTGAGACGAATAGATTCTCAAACTAAATTGCGTGACTTATTATCAACCCTAAGCCAAGGTTAAATTTGACTCAACATGCTGTAAACTCCAAACCTGGGGGTTTAAATCATTTTTGTCTGAAACTGGTGATTCACATTTTATTAAGTCGAGGAAGGCTGTACGAAACGTGGGATTATTCCAGGCGTAGATTAACGGGTTGACACTGCTGTTCAACATTGCTAACCAAAACACCGTTTGCTGCATCAGGTTCGGTTCTGGTACTGGTATAGGCGCTAAAGTTGGCCCTGAATCTACACAAGATAGGTGTAGTTGGTCCGGTAATCCCGCATACTGTACGAACGTAAAGATAACGAAGGGCAGCCAACAAAACGTGAAACAGCCTAGAATTAAAAGTACGACCTTGACAAAGCAAAGTAATATGAGTTACTTAACATGTAAAAATCTGAAATGTGCAGAAATTGTGATTAAGATGCATGTGCATCTGTATACCTGATCGCTCTTGCTATAGTTGCGACTTTTATCCGAGTCAGTCATTTTACTAATATCATTCGACCCGTGCAAGTGTGCTCGTGCTTTTCTCCAGATTTTCCAGTAAAATACGGAGATAACGATCCAGACTGTCAGAAATAGAGGAGTTAGGATCACATTAAAGTAGTTACTGTAAAAAGAAATATTATATTATATTATGGCATGTAAGAAAGAAAAATTACATGTTTTACTTTATTACTTACCTTGGTATAATTTCTGTAAAATCACATTTTTGCGTTGACTGGTATGTGTTCCAATAAAAAGGTATTGTCGCTAAAAAGAGAGCGGCACACCAATTTATCAGTATCACAATATTTACTACTTTTTTGCTCACGTAATTCATGTACTTGATCGGATAAACTATTGCGCAGAAACGATTGATAGCTACTGACATGATGTTAAAGAAACTTGCGAAACAGGCACCAAAAAGGAAAAAAACCCTGGTGAAGTGGACAAAGAAAAAAATTATGACTAATTAAAAAGGTACTTTTTTTAAATAGCACTTTCTGATATTCTTCATTAAAATTAATGTGATTTGTAGCTTACTTCTTACCTGAGCAAACATAAAAACTCATGGTAATGAAGAGACGGAATGAAAAAAAAAACAAGTTCATGGATTAACACCCCAAAACCTACACACAGATCCGATACGGCATGGCTCAGTGGCAGTCGATTAGAAGTGATTTTAAACAGTTTCAGACTCGATCTGCGATTCAGCCACCCAATTATTATCGTTGCACCATTACTGAATATTATCATCATTACTAGCACTAGATCGAGATATATCCTATACATGCTTATTGTTGTTTCAATGCACTTTATAAAAATAACAATTTTGTGTCTATTACGCCTTGACTTCGAAAATCTCGTCGAATCTTCACAAATTGTAGCAAGGCACTATTCGGTATCAAACACTTCGTTGTAACTAAATCATTACACTAACTTACGATTCGAATGTACTATTGACAAGTTATTCAAGGATATAGTTGTGCAGAGCTGTAGGTAGTAAGATGTGAGCTACGTGAGTGTGGAAACAAAACTCGTTATCAGAACGCAATGTTAATAACAGTGATTCAACTGCTACAGCTCATTGTTTTGGTTTGTTTTGAGGAATACATATTACTCATAATTACATATTATTTAACTTAATGAGATAATGTGGTGCAAGTTGTTTATTCATATATTTCTAAAACTTGTTCTAATATGTGCGTTATTTTCAGTTCAATTATTATAACACATTAGAAAATTTAAAAAAAATTATTTCACACATTGTTCAAGTAGTTTATAAATACATTTTAGCCATCTCTTTCTTCCATGTGGCCATCTATGGATTTTGCGATACTCCCCTCCCAAAAGAAAAAGGGAGATGGCTTTTTTTTTAAAAGAACAACAAATATTGTTTTATGTTCAAAACAAAACAAGTGAAAATGTTTTTTATTGTTCATAACAATTGAAAGCAGTAAATTCTAAGACTATTCAATGAGTTTTTGTCAAACTGAATTGAGTTCAACTTTCTTATAAAGCTTAGCCAAAGTAAAACTTGTCTCAGCAGGTTGGTCTCTCAAAGCCTGAGTGTTCAAATCTTCTTCATTTTGGGCCGGTGATTTAGGTTTTACTAAATTGCGGAAAGCTTTGCAAAAGTTGGGGCTGTTCCAGGCGTAGATCAATGGGTTAATAGCGCTGTTTAACATGGCTATCGAAAAGACTATATGCCGCACGATCTGGTCTGGTTCGTACGGTGGTTCTGAGAATCGTATTAGTGACATGATAACGTAAGGCAGCCAACAGAGTGTGAAACAACCTAGGATTGAAAGCACGACCTTAAAAAATAAAAAATAATATACTCATCTGGAAGGTTCAACGGGTATAAATTGTGATTTCGGCTGCTCAAGTGCATACATTATCACTCTTGCTATAGTTGCGTCTTTTATCCAAGTCAGTGTTTTTTAATGTAGCATTCAATCCTTCCAAATGCGCTCTCGATTTTCTCCAGATTTTCCAGTAAAATACAAAAATACTGATCCAGACTACTAGGAAAATCGGTATTAGAATCGCCTTTAGGTAACAACTGCGAACAAAAATTATTTTATGAGCAATTTGTACTTAAAAAAAAACAAAACTCATAATATCTTGTGCACAACTGACTTTGGAATAAAGTGCATCAATTTGCATCTCTGCGTCGACTGATATGTGTTCCAATAAAGGGGCATCGTACATATGATCGAAGCTATACACCAATTGGCAACAAGTACAATATTCATCACTTTCTTCGTTATGAATTTCGTGTAATCGAGCGGGTAAACTATAGCGATGTATCGATTGACAGCTATAGCTGTGATGTTAAAGAAACTTGTGGTACAAGCACTACTAATAGAAACAAATCTGATGGAATAATAATAAAAAAAAAATTAGTTTACAAAAAATGTATAATTTTCTTTCAGAAGGGTTCTGGGTATTTATATTTCTAATAATCATACACCGAGTACGCTTGGCCGACAATTTTTTACTTCAGTAAATATCACATTGCGGAATAATTGCGCAAATAAGGTGATTTCCGCATGAGTTGCATAGACAACTTTTTAACACTCCAGTTTGCGAAGATTTTAAACCGAAGTACTCTTATTTTCGGTACAATCCGGGTGTGAAGTAAGCACTTTACGCACTGTGACCAAAATGGGGACTTGAGCACGTTTTTAATTGATATGAGGGACTGAACTTGGTACACTGGGTACACAAAAATCATTCAGTGCAGCGAACGAAGTGTTCTATTCTGGTGGAACCGCTTAACTCGTGTGAGAATTACCTTGCGCTATTTGGTAGATAATAAATAAACTATATCGTTACTTACCTTAGTATACACCAAAATTTGTAATGATTGAGGGACGCAGAAAAATAGAAGACCAAATCATAGAGTACGGCAAGGCCTACACACAGATCTGACATAGCGAGGCTCATTATCAGTTGATTGGAAGTGATGCTAAACAGTTTACGGCTTGAATCACGGCTCAGTCCCCCAACTATGATGGTAACGGCATTTCCTAATATTATTGCCAATACCAGTATTACATTGACGTATACCCAGGACATGCTTTTTTGTTATATGTATTCATGCACTTTCAGATGAAATGTCAACTATGTTTGACTTTCTTCACTTCGAAAACCAAATCATTTCTCCATATCGTGGCAAGGCACACTTGTTGGTATTAAATACTATTTTCCTCACAAAACTAAATGTACACACTACTATTCTAAAAATAAAGAACTGCTTCTGTTGATTTATATCTCCTATTGACGAATACAAAATGATGAGCTATACATAGATAGTTGTGCAGAGCTGTAGTTAGTAAGGTGTATATCGTGTGAACGCAGACGTAAAACTCGTCGTCAGAACGTAAGCTTATTTATGTACGTGTATTTGTCTGATATATATTATATTTTTAATTGATTTTCAGAAAGGCATATATTTGTGACTGCACACCTATCCGTTATCTCAATTTGATAAGGTGGTGACAGTTTTTCGTTAATCGATTTTAAAAACTTATTTTCTACGGGCTCATCATCACTTACTTTAGAATTCTTAAAATTTATTCTCAAACTATATTTTAGCATTGTGAATGTAGATTGATGATTTGTAAATTCGCATTTAATCCACATATACAATCTTTTAGGACCAAACGAAACATTAACAGATGTTATTACTCATTTATATGGTATACTACAGTCATTAATGTCATTCCAATGTCCGTTCAGTTATTGTTTTGCGTTTTACTATTAGATTCTGATGTCACGCGACCTGTACCTATCAGTCGCGAGGAAATTAAAGAGACAAAAATCTGCCGCCTCAATCCTGACTTGCTTGATAGCCATATGTTCCATCCATACTAAATTTCGGCTCACCGGCAAGCTCTTCGAAATTCTCTCTGCCGATGGCTGGACCTACTTCCTCGCCGCTGAACATTTTTAATCTCCCTTCCGTCTTTAAATTTTAAATTATCATTCCTCGAGGAATTTAATTTTTAACTCTCCATCCGCGCGCGGTCGCTTTTGAAAACACATAACAAACACTGATGAGACTAGAGCACTCGTTTCAAGCAACGTGGTTTAGCAAAGATTTAAAATTCACAGAGCCGCCTGTCGTGTAGCTCAGTAGGTAGCTGATGAGACCGACGTTCCTTAGAAGAACGTCGGCCGACCACAGTTCGAGACTAAAACAGGGGCTATATCCTCAGTGTGTCTCACAAGTCAGAAGGCTCCACCCATAGGGTCACAGGTCTAAAAGAGCCTTCCGATTGGTCCGAACATTTTTTGTCGACTCGTGAGACACACTGAGGATCTGGCCCCAGGTCTACTGTATATAACGTGTGACGGCAAGTGTGCTGCACTACGATTGAATGGCTCTATTTGAAAACGAAGAAATCAATTAACGTTTCAGAAATTTTTTTTTTTTTCACACGCACACGAGGTAACTTGTTACGTTGGAAAAAAAAAGAGCAAACATCGATTCTCCCCTTTTACAAACACCCCCTGATGGAGCAGCTGCACACTTCCGTCGCGCAGAACAAAAGGAAAACTGCCCGAAAGAGATGAGCTCTCTTTCCCCGCCCCGCGCTTCGCTGTCACGCTCGGCGCATTAAAATTGCACTGTGCAACTGCAGCAGCAGCTGCTGCGAGCGCCGCTCCGTACATCCGCGGTCCGGAGGAAGTAAAATCTCTTAATACCCGCCGCGCGAGATAAACCGCGCGCTCCGCGTGTACACAACGCAAGCGTACGTAAGTACACGGATAAGTGCAGTACACTGCGCGGTAGATATATAATATATAATATCAATCCGGGAAATCTATGGCCTATATACATACAACGGGCCCGAAAATCGTGACTCGCTCACCTTAGTGCATTTATTTTTGAAGAAAAAAAAGTCGCGCGCGTAACGTGCACCGTCTCTGCAACTTTCACCCGCGCGCGGGAGGCCAAAGATATTACGATTACACCCAGGCTCCTCTCTTGGCTGCACCAGCAGCCGCGGCCGTTCGACGCGCGTTATTTTCTCGACTCTCCTCCGCAGCCGCTCGTGCCCTCGTTTCGCACGCGGATATTATATATACACATGTGTACCATGTGCAACGCTTTCCGTGTAACGCGGGAAGGTGTGGGATAACTTGAGCCGAGAAGAGTCGTCATCGGGTCGATTTTTTTTTTTTTTTTTTTTTTTTCCTTTCTTTCA